>JALMGJ010000003.1:177206273-177509124 GCA_023362775.1 Charina bottae
TGTTTACTAAGAGTATCTGTGCATGTTGTCCTGACATCATTGAGATTGCTGGTTAGTGTCCGTAAGTGATGGGCAGTGTAGCTAATATTACTAATAATGTTGACAATATCTGTCTCAAAGCTATGAAATCGGTCTTCTTGCTGGTTAAATTTGGCAGATGTTCTGTTTTCATATTCTTTATGGTGTTCTTGGAGATCCTTCAAACTTTGTTCATTGGCTTGAGCAATAGTAGTGATATTCTCCATCTGTCCACTGAATGAGTTCAGCTGACTGCTCATATCCTCAAGTGTATCATTATTAGCTTTGGTCATAACTGAATTGTTAGCTGCTAATACTTGCAAATTCTGCACTTTCTCTTTAAGCCAATCAGTGTCCTTTTGTGCTTGGAGGGCAACCTGCTGAAGGTTTTGAAAGTCATTTTTGATTCTTTGGATAGCCTGACTTGTATCATCCACAGATCTCTGCAAAGCACTGATAAGATTTCTTTGCTGAACCTGTGTCTGGTTAAGATTATTTAGATTCATTATGACAACATTATGTGAGTGCATTTGGCTTTGCAAACTTGTTTGAATATTACTTGTGTCTTGCTGGAGATCACTGATGTAGCCATTGTAAGCTTGAAGCGTTTTGTTGATATTGCTGATCATGAAAGAGTTGCTATCCAAAACACCATTCATTTGGCTCTGCCTGTCATTCAAAACACCACCAGATTCTTGTAACTTCTCCAGTGTATCTTTGTTCTTTGCAGTTTTCTCTGAAATCTCATGAAGTTGTTGGCGGAGGGTTTGGACATCAGTTTTGAAATTTGAAAGCTCTGTGTTTGTGCTCATGGCTTTCTCCTCAGCCTGGTATTC
The DNA here is from genome assembly GCA_023362775.1 of Charina bottae. Lineage (NCBI taxonomy): Eukaryota > Metazoa > Chordata > Lepidosauria > Squamata > Charinaidae > Charina > Charina bottae. Next base: position 177,207,128 of record JALMGJ010000003.1, read on the forward strand.
TGAAAGAAGCAGGAAAATGATAAATGTTCACATTTGTTACTTATCAGAAGAGAAGTTTAACAGAGTTTATTTCATTATAAAATCAGAAGAATAAGCCAATACATAAACAAAGTTATTTTGGGGATTGCTAATGAACATCAGTTTGTATGTGTTGAGAAAATCTGAATTAATACAAACTAGTTTCTATTGACAAAGCTGGAGGAAGGGTCATTGCAAAATAGAAAAGAAAAGGCATACAAAAAGCATATGAATCCCCTTGTTATTGAGAGACCATTAGTAAACCTAACTCAGTATCATCTGTTCTTACTATCAGAAACTCACCATGGTCTCAGACAAGAAGAAATCTGTCCTGTTACATATTTCCAGAAGCGTGAAAACTGTGTGTTTGCCAATACCCCATTTAGCCCAGAGATTAATCTTAGCTTTAGTAGACCTGACACATGCTTTAGCTGGCTTTATAGTGAGTAACTGTATAATCTGTATATGTATTTACTCAGTATAGTACTGTATATAGTGTGGGATTCAGAGTCTGAAAGCTTAAAGATGAACCATTCATAAACTAAGCTAATCTTTTAAGGAATCTATAACTACCTACTTTAAAAAATTACCACAGGTTCCAATTTTAGTATCTTGTTGACTTCTGTGGTAAAGGCATAATAATTTCATCATTTATTTAATCAATCAATCAATCAATCAATTCATTCATTCATATTAATTACCCAGTTTCTTTAAATCAGTCTTCACTTCTAAAAGTTTCTCACTGCATCGTTTGTGTGAATTTTCCATGTCACCAGAAACATTGTTCACTTTTTCTACTAGAACAAAAGAAAACAATATCTTAGCAGTGATTTTATCAATAAATATTGATAAAATGTTGAAAGATGTAATCCAGCAATATCTGGAATGAAACTTCAGGTTCACCATTCCTAACGATATCTTAATATAGGCATAAAGAAACCAGAGTAACCTTCCCCACTGGCACCACTAAATATAATTAACTGTAATGAGATTACCTTATTATTGTTGCTGATAATAACAATATTAGCAATAATAATATAAATTTATTATGTGCTGTTTTTAAATGATATTACCCAGAATAGCATGCAACAAAATAAAATTATGTAACACGGTCAATAAATGACTAAAAGTTTCTAAAAGAAACGTCAAAATGCAACCAAAAAATGGAAAATCGACTGTTTTTCAAATCGACAAAAATCAAGCAACAGCAAAAGACAATTATGCCATATTAAAACTAGTAATAATAAAACAAGGAGATATACATTAAAGCATGTAGAAATATATGTTTATTCGAAGTTTTAGTGAGATGCACAAAGAGGGAATCCAGCAAATTTGAACTAGGAAGGCATTATAAGGTTAATTTGTTTATTTATTTATTTTTTAAAATTCAATTTATATCACCGCCCCATCTCCCCCAAAGGGGACTCTGGGCGGTTTACAAAAAACAAACAATTAAAATAACGTATAATACCATCATCATAAATATAAGTAATTAAAATAAATATAAAATAAATAAATATTAATGGTAATGTGGTGGTGCGGCCTTTGTCTGCTGGGAGGATGTGTGGATTTGTGGTATGATTATTTGTCTTACGTTCTTTTGGGTTTCTGTGGTAAGTCCTGTAGTTTTAAATGCTTCTAAAGCTGCAAAAAAATCTAATTTGTTCGCATACCACAAACCAGAAGAACTTGGAAACAGAACCAACTGAAAGCTGAGGACAGAGCATCCCTCAAAAACCTAAAGAGGGACCAAGCTATCATCATCCTCCCAGCAGACAAAGGCCACACCACCGTCATTATGGACAGATCGCAATATATACAAAAGGCCAAAGAATTACTTGAGGACAAAGAAACCTACACCCCAGTTAACACCAATCCTATACAGAAACTGGACAACCAGGTCAAAAGAACACTTAACAACATTACCAAGAAAGGTCAAATGACAAAAGGAGAACAGAGGCGGATGAAAAGCAGTGGACCTATCCTCCCACGCTTCTATAATAATTATAATAATTTCATCATTTATTTAATCAATCAATCAATCAATCCATCCATTCATTCATATTAATTACCCAGTTTCTTTAAATCAGTCTTCACTTCTAAAAGTTTCTCACTGCATCGTTTGTGTGAATTTTCCATGTCACCAGAAACATTGTTCACTTTTTCTACAACTAGAACAAAAGAAAACAATATCTTAGCAGTGATCAATATTGATAAAATGTTGAAAGATGTAATCCAGCAATATGTGGAATGAAACTTCAGGTTCACCATTCCTAACTATATCTTAATATAGGCATAAAGAAACCAGAGTAACCTTCCCCACTGGCACCACTAAATATAATTAACTGTAATGAGATTACCTTATTATTGTTGCTGATAATAACAATATTAGCAATAATAATATAAATTTATTATGTGCTGTTTTTAAATGATATTACCCAGAATAGCATGCAACAAAATAAAACTATGTAACATGGTCAATAAATGACTAAACGTTTCTAAAAGAAATGTCAAAATGCAACCAAAAAATGGAAAATCAACAGAAATCAAGCAACAGCAAAAGACAATTATGCCATATTAAAACTAGTAATAATAAAACAAGGAGATATACATTAAAGCGTGTAGAAATATTTGTTTATTCGAAGTTTTAGTGAGATGCACAAAGAGAGAATCCAGCAAATTTGAACTAGGAAGGCATTATAGGGTTAATTTATTTATTTATTTTTTAAAATTCAATTTATATCACCGCCCCATCTCCCCCAAAGGGGACTCTGGGTGGTTTACAAAAAACAAACAATTAAAATAACATATAATACCATCATCATAAATATAAGTAATTAAAATAAATATAAAATAAGTAATTTACTTATTTTATATTTATTTTAATTACTTACATTTATGATGATGGTATTATACGTTATTTTAATTGTTTGTTTTTTTGTAAACTGCCCAGAGTCCCCTTTGGGGGAGATGGGGCGGTGATATAAATTGAATTCAAATTTGCTGGATTCCCTCTTTGTGCATCTCACTAAAACTTCGAATAAACATATATTTCTACACACTTTAATGTATATCTCCTTGTTTTATTATTGCTAGTTTTAATATGGCATAATTGTCTTTTGCTGTTGCTTGATTTCTGTCAATTTGGTAATGTCCCCTTCATGGATCACTGCCTTGTCGTGGCGAAGGGGCTTGCGTAACTCAATGAAGTCAGGTCAAGAAGAACAGGTCTACGGACGCCCCAAACAGGTCTACAGGTCTTCTACGGACGCCCCAAAATACACAAGCCTGGCACACCGCTTCGACCAATTGTATTGTTACCAGGGACTCCCACATACAACATAGCTAAAGAGCTCACAAAAAAAAACTTGGGCATGTCACAGAGGAGAGTGAATACCCGATCAACTCCCCACTACAGTGCCTCCAAAAAATGAAAGACGTAAAAATAGAAGAAGATGAAATTATGGTATCATTTGATATCACAGCACTCTTTACATCCATAGACCCAGCACTAGCAAAAGAATCCATGGCAGCAGTTCTACGCAACACACCCGACCTAGTCAAATACACCAAGATAGAAATACCCAGAATCATGGACCTCATCGACCTCTGCCTCACTACCTACTTTCAGTTTGATGGACAAATATACCAACAAATCAAAGGAACACCCATGGGATCACCAATCTCAGGACTCATAGCAGAGATTGTAATGCAGTGGCTAGAAGGATAGCACTCCCACATATACAACCCAAAGTATGGATCTGGTATGTAGATGACACCTTCATCATAGTAAAAAAAGGAACTGGAGGAAACACATGAAACCATCAACAACATCTTCAATGGAATAAAATTCACAAGGGAAGAAGAAAACAACAACACACTACCCTTCTTGGACATCCTCATCAGTAGAGGAAATGATGGCATTCTAGAAACACAAGTCTACCGGAAATCTACCCACACTAACCAAGTGCTCCACTACCAAAGCAATAACCCTACCTCACACAAGAGGAGCTGTGTAAGAACACTATTCAGAGGAGCACTAACGCACTGCAGCAACCCAGAACACCAGAAAAAGGAAACAGATCATCTATACAGCATCTTCCAGCAGAATGGATACCCACTCAACTTTATCAGAAAGTGCCTGACTACTCAACCCACTACAACACAACTGACAGAAGCTATAAAAAGGATAACACTACCATACATCACTCACTCGCTGGATCGTCGCCTTGTTGTGGTGAGTGGGCTTGTGTGTTCCCAATGAACCCTGTGAGCGAAGCCGTCGGGAGTCATATACTCCTGGTAGGGTCACCCATGGCAGTAAGGTCCAGGGGGAGAAACCAGACAAAGAACGATCCAAGAAAGTCCTCAACGGCAGAACAGACAGAAGATAACAAGGTGTATTGTTACAATGGCTGCAAAGGCGGATGAAGGCTGCAGCAGACAAAAGGTCACCAATCGTCATGGTATCCATGCCATTGGATTAGAGCCTTTTTCTGTGAAGGTTGTGTGCTGATCGTTGTGCACCGATCTCCACACATAAAACAAATTCACGCACAGGCGTCTTCCAACCACACCAAACCCAAAACAACCAAAAGTCCCATGGCGATTGACGAATGGCAACGGGGGCAGGACTGTGAAATCCGGAAGCTCCTAGTCATGGACCAGCACATGGGCGGTGGATACAGATTCAGTCGCCCTAACTCAAGGATCAAGGCAGTTGAGTAGTTCGGCAGCTGTATCCACGACTGAGCAGCCCTATTTAGGATCCACTCTGCTCACCCCATATGGGGAGGGGGCTAGAAAAGGTGCCCTAAACATAGTCTGCCTCATTTTCTCCCTGACTGGATTACCGCGACCAGTGGGGTCACCATCTAGCGGTCGTAAAAAACATGAATTTTGGAACATGGAATATACGGACACTGCAAGACAATATGGATAGTGAACGACCTGAACGTAGGACTGCCATTATTGCAAGGGAGCTGAGACGTTTTAATATTGATATAGCAGCACTCCAAGAAACTCGAAGAGCAGGAGAAGGACAGTTGAAGGAAGAAAAAGGAGGTTATACCTTCTTTTGGAAAGGACTGCCTGAACAAGAACGACGAATACATGGGGTAGGCTCTGCTATCAAAAACGACCTTGTGAAGCTCTTGTCAGAAGTTCCCACTGGGATTAACGAACGACTCTCAACTCTCCGAATAAAACTCGCCAAAAACCAAGAGGCAACTATCCTAAGTGCTTACGCACCAACACTAGATGCAGATGAGGATATCAAGGAAAAATTTTATACCCAGCTGGACACCATCTTATCAGAGATACCAAAGGAGGATAAAATTATCCTCCTGGGCGATTTCAATGCAAGAGTTGGGCATGACTTTGATTTGTGGCCAGGGATCATTGGGAAAGAAGGAGTTGACAACAGCAACATGAATGGAATCTTACTTCTGACTAAATGTGCAGAGCATAACCTTGTCATTACTAACACACTCTTTCGCCAGAAAAATAAATTTAAAACATCATGGAAGCACCCACGGTCGAAGCACTGGCATCTTTTAGATTATGTAATTGTCCATGCTAGAGATCGCCGTGATGTACTTCTCGCCAGAGCCATGACGAGCGCCGATGACTGCTGGACAGACTATCGTTTAATTCGATCCACAATGGCCATAAAGATTGTCCCTCATCGTAGGCTCCAAGGAAGAAAACCAAGGCGTAAAATGAATACACTGGCCCTTCAAGATTCTATTAAACGAGCTTGCTTTCAATCAACTCTCAAGGAACATCTGCCTATGGAACTTCCTGAAAATGTTGAGGAACACTGGGTTAAATTGAAGACTTCTATTATTTCAGCCTGTGAACAAACTATCGGATAACAAACTAAGAGACATCAGGACTGGTTTGATGAGAACGATAGTGAGATTGAACATATTATTGACAAGAAAAGGAAAGCCTTCTGGATATGGCAAAAAGATATTAACTGTGCCGTTAAGAAAAAAATCTACGCCAGTGCCAAGGCAGAAGTCCAAAGAAGAACTAGAGAACTTAAGAACATATGGTGGATAAAAAAAGCCCAAGAAACCCAACATTTTGCAGATGCTCATGATGCACGGGGCTTTTTTAATGCCATAAAGGCCATCTATGGACCAACAAACCATGGTACAAATCCCTTACGCTCAGTATATGGTGCTAAACTTCTAAAGGACAAAGAGTCTATTGCACTGCGCTGGAAAGAGCATTACTACAACCTCCTTAACCATCACTCTACTGTGGCTGATGAAGTCTTCTTGCAAATCCCGCAAAAACAAATAAGGGATGAGCTTGCAGTACCCCCTAGTCTGGAGGAAGTCAGTAAAGCCACTAAACAAATGAAAAATAACAAAGCTAGTGGACCTGATGGGATTCCTGCTGAAGTCTTTAAAGAAGGCGGGCCTCAACTTACACAACAACTTCATAAGCTCATCGAAAAAATCTGGATGAGGGAGGAGATTCCAGCAGACTTTAGGGATGCCATAATTATCACTCTCTTTAAAAAGGGTGATAGAACAGACTGTGGAAACTATCGAGGCATCTCCCTTCTAGCCACAGCAGGCAAAATCCTGGCAAAGATCATTGCAAACCGTCTCCTATCTGTATCAGAAGACATCCTCCCTGAAACGCAAAATGGCTTCCGCCCTTCCAGGGGAACAGTGGATATGATCTTCACTGCATGACAGCTTCAAGAAAAATGCAAGGAGCAAAACCGCCCTCTGTACATGGCGTTTATTGATCTGACTAAAGCTTTTGATACTGTAAATCGTACTGCTCTCTGGACCATCCTTCTGAAAATCAGATGCCCTGATAAATTTGTGAACATCTTGCGGCTACTCCATGACGACATGATGGCAACAATCCTGGATAACAATGGCTCTCAAAGCGATCCATTTAAAGTGGAATCCGGCGTTAAACAGGGATGTGTTATTGCTCCAACCTTATTCGCTATCTTCATCGCTATGATTATACACCTTGTTGAAGAGAAACTTCCTACTGGTGTAGAAATTATATATTGAACAGATGGAAAGCTTTTTAATCTTAGTAGGCTGAAAGCAAAAAATAAGGTAATTACAACTTCTGTTATAGAACTTCAATATGCTGATGATAACGTAGTCTGTGCACACTCCGAGGAAGATCTTCAAACTATCCTAAACATCTTTGCAGAAGCATATGAAAAGCTCGGCCTCTCTATTAACATTAAAAAAACCAAAGTGCTTTACCAGCGAGTTTGAACCAATCCCTCTGCAACACCATCAATCCAGCTTAAAGGTGTGTCACTAGAAAATGTCGACCACTTTTCTTATCTCGGCAGCCATTTGAGGATCGGAACATTCGCAGGGAGACCAAAATGCTTGTTTACAAAGCCATTGTACTACCAACCCTTCTGTACGCCTGTGAAACATGGACCCTCTACAAATGCCACCTCCAACTTCTTGAAAGATTCCATCAACGCTGCCTCCGAAAAATTCTGCAAATGACTTGGGAAGATAGGCGGACTAATGTTAGCGTATTAGAAGAAGTGAAAACCACCAGCATTGAAACAATGATCATCCAACATCAACTTCGCTGGACCGGCCATGTTGTTCGAATGCCTGACCATCGTCTTCCAAAGCAGCTACTTTACTCCCAACTTAAGAATGGAAAACGGAATATTGGTGGACAGCAAAAGAGATTCAAAGACACTCTCAAAGCTAATTTTAAAAAATGTAATATCAGCATTGAGAACTGGGAAGCCCTAACTCATGAGCGTTTCAATTGGAGGTCAGCCTTTATTAAAGGCGCTATGGACTTTGAAGAAGCACGAGTACAGAGCGAAAGGGAGAAAAGAGCTAAAAGGAAGGCACGTCAGGCAAACCCTCATCATGACCGTCTCCCACCCAGAAACCTATGCCCTCACTGTGGGAGGTTGTGCGGATCCAGAATTGGCCTTTATAGCCACTTACGGATCCACTGTTAAAATTTTACCTTTGGAAGACAATCTTACTCGGCTACGAGTGATCACCAATGACCATACATCAGAAACATCTCAGAAACTACCAACAGACTGTTACAACCACACGGCATCACTGTAGCACATAAACCAACCAAAACCCTTCAGAACATCTTAAGTAACCCAAAAGACCCAGTAGCCCAAGAAGAAAAAAACAGGAGTTATCTACAACATACAGTGTAAGGCAGGGCTTTCCAAAGTTTTCCCGCGGCAACACATCAACCGCGGTTGGTGTGTCACCGCGGGAAAACCTGAAAGTGCCGCCATTGCGGCAGCGTGCAAAAACCCGGAAGCGCTGCTGCCGCTTTCAGGTTTTTGCGCGCCGCCGTTGGTGTGTCGCCGCGGGAAAACCCGGAAGCACTGATGATGATCAGCGCTTCTGGGTTGTGTGGCGACACACCAGACTGTGTGTGGCAACACACTTTTGTGTCGCGACACACAGTTTGGAAAGCTCTGGTGTAAGGACTGTAACAGCCACTATGTATGACAAACAGACAGAAGACTAGCAGAGCACATCCACTAACACCAACTAGCAGTCAGAAGACATGATGAAAACTCCTTAATCTCACAACACATGGACAGACTCAACCATGTTGGATTTTAGGCTTGCATTTTGTTAACAACAACTGTTCATTGTTCACAATGATTTGGCTGCAAGCCGAGTCCAAGAGCCAAGTCCCTGGGGATCGCTTGCTCACAGCCGTGAGCAGAGCAGACACTTGGGTACATTGTCTAGGCGGCTTTCCCTTCTTTCGCATGAACCTCTTTCCACTGGCACTACCCGCCGGGCGAGGTGGCTGGGGACAGTCTTTCAAGAAGTGTTGGGTCGAATTGCACCGGTAACATCTCCTCACAGCACAGGCAGACTCTGTTCCAGCAGGAAAACGCTGCTTAGAAGCCTCAGGAACAGCAACAGATGGCTTACCCTGCATCCTCTCCAGGTCACGGGCTTGCTGGATTTCTTGCAGCTGATTTGTAAGATAATCCACAGTAAGGTCTTGGGGTCTCAACGTCTGAGTTGCCTCGATGAGCATGTCAAAGCTGTTGTCCAAGCTTGACAGTATAATACAAGCCCTCTGGGTATCTGGGACCACAACATCCCGCTCCTCAAGTTCAAGAAACAAAGTCTTGAGTTTATGGAGGTGGGTCATCACGTTTCCACCGGGCTGCAGCTTCAAATTGTAAAGCTGACGTGATAGACCAACAATGGCAGCAGAGGTTTGCTTTGAATAGATGGCTATGAGAGCCTCCCAACATGCATGTGCAGTATCTAGATTGCTGATATGCAGTAACTGAGATGATTCCAGTCCCAGAATCAAATTGCCATAAGCACGATCCAAACACAACTGCACTTCTTCAGTAACGGGACCAACTGGAGGTGGGTCTTTCACATACTTCCACAAACCTTCTTTTAGGAAGAAAGACTTGTTCTTCACACACCAGGTCCGATAGTTTGTGCCATCCAAGCACTCTAAAGGCAAACTAGTTAGCCCTGTAGCAGCCATGCTGACCACTCAAAGAAAAACACGTTTACTCTAAAAACGCAGCCTCAAAAACAAACCCCGTTACAGCCAGATCCAACGCAGCGAACAGCGTATCGTCCACACACTGGGCAACCATAACCTGTGGGATATTGCTGGCTTATGGGGTTTCAGTGGCGCAGAGTAAACAAAACAAACAGAGTGCAGCGTTTAGGGCTAAAAGTATTTTACGTATAGCATAAGGCAATAATGGATATGAGTTACATTATTGCAAAAAGAAAAAATAACAAACCATAAGCAGAGTTCCATCAGCAGATGGGAAGAACATCATGGCCTATACAAAAGCCAGGCATAGTTACAGTTCAGGAACAGAGTACATGGCAACATGACAGACAGAAGTCAAGAATCATAGACCCATAGTTCACAGCTGAGATATACACTTGTTTCAGCATTCTGATTGGAGGAAAACATGGGGTCATGGGTTACATACACTTAATGTGAAAACTTAAGTCTGTTGCACATAATACAAATTGCCACAAGATGGCAATGTTGTACATTGTCTCCCCCCAGGAAAACGTTCCCACGGGACGGCCGATTAGCTAGCCATAACAAATGTCACATGGTGTTGGCACCTGCAGTTTATCAGTGGCATGTTTTGGAAAACACTCAGCGCAGAGGAAAATGGAAAAATACAGTTTTTTCACATGTTAGGGAACCACAGTGGAGAATACTATTTGAATCCTACACAGAAAATCTCCGACAAACCATACTTTCAACTGGGAAACTGTGAGCATCCTAAACCAAGCCAAATCCAAAAATGCTAGAGAATTCCTGGAAGCTTGGCACTCGGGCAAAGCAGCCATCAACAGACACATAGAGTGAAACAACATTTACATACCATTCAAAAGAGACAATAGAAAACCCAAAAGACCAGAACACTTCCTCGCCAGCAATCAACACCCAGATATGCAAAGATTAACACCAGGATTAGCACCAGAGGAACAATCAAACAGTACATTATACCTTAATCAAGGAACTATTAACTCAGTCAATCAACCAAACAGCAAACAACAGCCCAATCAATGCCATCCAGGCAGAAAGGTAGGGTGCAAATCAAATAATAATACAGTAATATTAATATATACATCAATTGAAATTTCCAGTTATTCAGATGGAGGGGGATATAACTGTATATATTAGGTATTATAATAAAACTAGGTGATGCACACTAAAGCCTGTTGAAATATGTTTTGCCCAGTGATTCTGTACTTTCGAGAGTCTAAATCTAATCTTGACCATTTTGATCTCACATTCACTGTGTCGGGGCTTTTTTTGTTTTAAATAGTTGCAATTTATCAGAATTATCAAATTTGTCTGGCTTTTCAGATCTGTTGATCAGCATTCTGCTGCCGCCGTCTGCATTGGACTCAATGGGGCTTGAAGGCTTTGCTCCAGCCCACAGGGGGAAGAAAGCCAGAGGGGGCATTCACAAGATACCTAGTTGCAATTTATAAAAATATTGAATTTTTCATAAGTACCTAAATTTGAATAATTCACAGCCAATGTTTAGAATCATGAAAGTATACACTATAAAGTGGTCCAATAAAAAAAACAGACAACTGCATTTGGATGAAGATGTCATAGAAAAGGCAAAAAGAAGAAAGAAAAAGAAGAAAGAAAAAAATCACAATGGAATGACTGTAAAGCTATCTGGTAGGCATACTTATACCTCATTGAATATAGTGTTTTTTGTCTAATATAATCATCAGAGAAGAATAGAAAAGATAGAATTTGGCAATGTTGTACAAGCAAAGTACCAAGATTTGCAATCAGAAGTCAAGCCAGGGGAGAAGCCAAATATAAAACAGAAAGTAAATACTGGGGAAACAGGAATAATTTTTTATGAAGTAGGCTAAGACATTTGGGAGAGCACACAATACTGAAATAGTGCTTTTTGCAAGTTAAAGTATGTTTTCACATTTTAGCAAATATTTTATGCCAGCTTCTAATGACATTTAATTCTAAATAAAGACCATTGTGCCAGTAACATTATTTCATAAATGGCTTCAGATAAACTACAAGAATTAAAATAATTTTGCACAACAATAATTTACACAATTATTGGGTTATAGTCTTGAATCACTGATTCTTATACATTTTTATAGATTAAGAAGAGCTTCTACTTGCAAGGCAACCATGATACTGCAACAGATCATAACTTGGGTACAAAATGAGAAGAAAATGAAGATCTTGTGATGTTCTTATACATATGTACATGTATATCTGTCACATTGTTACATTGCAGTTAAATTATTGCAAAATGCAGAAAAGGGGTAAGGAATAGTAAGCCAAAGAAAAGTGATGGCATGAAATAAGAAAAAGAAAAGGAAACATTGCCAAAACTAGCTTACACCAACACCATTTTCTATACCTTTTGTATATTTTTCTATTCTTACAAACCTTGCTTCACTATATCTATAAGCTGCTTCATAGACTGCCTTTTGTTCTTTAAACTTCTCACCTCTCACTTTTTCAGGATGTCATTAACTTCATCCAACCATACTTATTCAGTCTTTCCTTTCCCCTTGACCCATTCACTCTTCCTTCATATACTGTATTAGTTTTGCAACTCTCTCCTCATTCATTCTCTCCCTCAACACACTTTCATACCATTCACTTTCATATTCAGTCCATCTTTATTCAGCATACACTCTGTGCTCACTTATCTTGTCCCAACCTATCCATTCATGTCAACTAGCAGAATATTTTTTCCTGAATCACATTCATTCTTAACATGCAATTTTTCCAGAAGTCATCTCTTTCTTTTTTTAAAAAATCATTATTTATTATAATTCACTGGAGCATTAACGTGTAACTATGATCAATATATGCCCCCTACTTTCCCATAACAACTCTCATAAGCCAATGCATACTTTCTGACATATATTTTAGCTCTTTCATTTATTCATGTATTTATCCATTCCATTTCACAAGCTCAGACCTCCTTCAGTCAGATCCACTATATCCTTTCCCTTTTAAACTCACAATACACAATATATTTATTTTCCTTTCATTTGTTAATTCATGCTCTTTGCCATTTACTCCTCTTACATTCCAAGTTATAATCTTCTATAGTCATCACTGGATGGGCCCATAGATATTGACCCAACCACCCATTATGGCTTTGGTCAATTCAGGGTTTTACATAATGCTTTTTACTAAGATAGATAAGGTATAGTCTAGATTATTGACCTTAGTTGTACTTCACATGCAGCATCCCCAGCTAATAGTATGGAGAGTACCTGCCAGGTTTGGCACATTTTGGCCAGTATGCCACAAGTACAACCAAAACCCTGCTTTATCCCAGTAATGCAATTCTATGCAAGCTAGGATCTCTAATGAAGAAAGTTAACATGCTGTTACCTGCATCTCACCAAGTAGGTAGTATATGCAGAGTATTGACACATTCAGATTTCCCATTACTACTGATTTGTAAATGTTATCCATGTTGTGTGTGTATCCATCCAGTCCTTAAATTGAAAGTAATTAATAAGCTATATTTCAAGAACAGTCAGTGAAACTTAACTGAGATTCTGACCTTCTGTCATACACCTGTTCCCTATATACAGTAACACTATAAAAATATAAAAGACTGAGGTATGGAAGTTCCAAATGAGATGGATTGATGGCAAAGAATTTGTCTTAAACTTTAGGAGTTGCTTTCATTTTTACAGTTCAATAATCTGAGATTGATAACTAATCTTACCCTATTTAAGTAGGATGAGGAATTAACTGATAGGCTACCATGGAAAATAATTAAGATTATTACTAAAGAAAATTACCATTTCCTTTAGTCTGTGACGTATTCTGAAATCACACTGATTGAATTAACCCATTACTATTTTGTGGTCAATTTTTTTCTGGACTCAATAGGCAGCTATTATTATAGATGTACTTACCTTTGTATCCCAGGACAGCTACTGTTATTGCTAGCAAGGCACATAATATATACAAAAGTATGATAGAAAATTTCAGTGCCCAGTTACTTTTACACTTGGTGCATTGTGTTCCTTCTTGAATACCTACAAAATAAAATTAAGAATTTAGATTCCTCTTTAGCTTTAATTATTTTGTAATAAATTGTTCTGAAGTTGTTTATTTGCAAGTCTGCATAAAGCTAAAACTAAATGTGGTTTACTGGTAACCTATAATCAGTTAGTTTGTTGGTTTGATAAGAGACAGTCATACATTACATCCAATGCAAGTTCAACCAATTAATCTATTTATCTATTTGTCCATCTATCCAAGGACAGATAGACAGAGGTAGTTACTCACACATAATGTTCAATATATATACTACATACATGTAGTTTATTCCCCCAATGGACCATGTGTGAGTTCATACTGGGATTCCTGAATGATAGTTGTGTATTCTTTTGCATGCCAAAAGCTATTCCTTCACCTAAAACGGTATGGTACAATACTATCCTTTACATTGCTGTTAAAATATTCAGGTTCCTAAATGAATAAACACTAGACACAAAAATATATTTTTTAATCTTATGAATAAGGGTTTTGATTCAAACAACTAGAAATAAGAAACACCCCTGTGCATTCTATGGGTCTTACATAGAATTGTGCTTTTCAGAAAAGTTTCTGTTCTACTTAAAGCATTCTAAATATAAGTTAACCACTTACCTAACAGTTAAAAGAAATATTGAACAACCAAAAACATTGGTATTGAACTCTGGAAACTGAATATATGCTAATTTAGCCAATTAAATTGCAATAGGGCACGAAGTAGTTATGATTTCTTCCAGTTACGAATGCATATAGTCTTATGGTTTTTGTTGTTAACTTTTGTTTGCTCCTATTAAAATTAAATATTCAATTCCTGAACCTTCTCAGTTCTCTGTAAATTTAAGTAAAATGAATGGAATGTAAGTGAAACTCGGGGAGGGCTTTAGTCCCTGACTGCTTTTGTTAGGAGGAAAAAACTGTATGGTGAATTGTATATTCTTGAGAATTTTCCAGTATTCATTAGTAGATTAAAAGTTCGTAAGAGTATTCCATGCTCTTGAAATGATCATATGCTAAATTATGCAAAACTGAGTTTAGTCTGCATTGGACTTTTATCTGCTCGTATTAGTTCCTTGATTTGAGTCCTTCATTATGTAATCTGAGCACAGAGCTTTAACGATGGGCTGCTTCCAAACTTTTGTCACTGGTTGAACATACCAGAGAGTCCGGTCACTTCCGGATGCTGCACATTTCTCCCCACTGACTTAAACAACCCTTAATAAGTATCAGATGGGATACAATGGGCCTTCTTTCACTAGACACACTTTTCTGTTTCCTGGCTTATTATAATGCAAGGTCTGTTTTTTCTTTGTCACTGTTGGGAAGACATCTGGCTAAACAGACCGAAGCCTAGTACAAAGGGATCCAGCTGATACACATGTTTTGGGGACCCCCTTTCTCCAGGAGCCAAGATGATCACAAAAAAAAACAAGCTAGAAAGAAAGACATCCTCCTGTTACTAGCCTTTGTAGTATTTGTTTTTCTTGGACTACATTCCAGTGACTGGGGACTTTGTTCTCAAGTGGGGGTCTCCATCTGCAGATATTTGGAGGGAAGGAGATTGCAGATAAACAGTTTTACTACTGAGGAATGAAACGATATTTTTGCCTTCTTTTTTTTCCCGTAAGGCTCATCAATAATTCCAAGAGCCTTTATCTGGATCTTTGAATGTAATCCTATGTCTTTTATCTTACTGAATAATTGCTAAAAGTTTTCCACCAAGCTATTTCTTTATTATCTTAGGTGAAAAATCTATTCCTATCTTTCCCATAAAAGAAAACTTGAGGTGTAATTATCTAAAGTACTCTTGAAATGTGACCTACTTTGTTTTCCAGGTAAGACCCAAATCTAAACAGTTGGTCTGGCCTTATCTTTATCAAGGTAGCAAAAAGGTAATGACAAGCAAAACACTCACACTGATTTAGAAAATAAAACACTTAAAAATTTTTTTAATGGAAAGTGGTACAGAAATGTTTGAAATAAATAAAACTCTCTTTAACTGGTAATGATGCATGCAGCATCGGTTAATTCCAGGGATGATAGAATTTATAGTAAATAAAACTGCCCCATCATCTCTTATCTATTATTTCTTCCCCAAGGTAAAATCTCTCTCTTTCTCCTTTACTGGGAAGCTATAGGTGCGGCGTACAGAGCTGTTGATCACAATTCAACTATACCAAAATTTTCAAATTATATGTTGAAACTTCCTGCAAAATATGAACTATCCAATCTATTACAATACATAGCAACAAATAATTGTAAATAAAGATTTTGTTTGTATGGTTACATCTTTATAACTGCTCTATCAAGATTTATTCTAGTTGAAAGAAAGGTTTGGAAAGCTTAATTGTTTTTACTGGTTAGCCAGAAGGAGCTCAGAGGCCAATTAAACTATTAATCTCCTAGCTCCTGCCAGTGTCTATACTACATGAGAACACTTTAGTGTCATTAAATAATAAGTGCAGTAGGATATTTTCTTAATTTTCCTTTTTTATATAAAGTTCACCTTTAAACCAGAAACCCTTTTGGAAATACAAAAAAACAGTGTTTTAAGCACATACGACACCACTAGGTGTCACCCATGAACACTAAAAAATGGCTGAAAATCTCAGAAGATGGCCCACAATTACAAGATTTTCGTGTTGCATGAGATCCTGAGATTTCAGTGGTTTAATTTTTTTTCAATTTTTTTTTAATTAGCACCCACACCATCAGGCAAAATAATACATTGCTGTCCACTGCCTAAAAAGCTTCATAACCCCTTTGTTGTTGTTCAGTTGTTTCGCCGTGTCCGACTCTTCGTGACCTCATGGACCATAGCACGCCAGGCCTTCCTGTCCTCCACTGTCTCTCGGAGTTTACTCAAATTCATGTTCATTACATCGGTGATGCTATCTAACCATCTCATCCTCTGCCGTCCCCTTCTCCTTTTGCCTTCAGTCTTTCCCAGCATCAGGATCTGATATAACCCCTGCTAAGGATTAAATTTTAGGCTGCAGTACAGTCAAAATATTTACCTTGGAAACAATGCTGGAACAGTATTACTGCTGAACATCTAAGATACTGTTTAAAGACAGTATTTTCACAAACTCTTAAACCCATTAAATACCTTGCAGCCTTAATTTTTAAACTAATCTACTCCTTTCTGCACCTACTGTAATTTTCCAAATTAAATGAGATCCCATTCAAAGATAGAGAATCTCACTTAAATGCATTCATAATAGTTCTGAACTGTGATGTGGTATAGGAACTTTCAAATGAGATCATCAATGTGAAATATGAAGTGATACTGTTATCTGAAAATCTGAAACAGAGAGAGAGAAAGAGAGAGACCTTTCCCAAAATCTCTAGGGTTTAGACCAGAGCTTTCCAAACTGTGTGTCGGGACACGTTAGTGTGTCAGCTGCAGTGTCTGGGTGTGTTGCGGCTGCTGCTGCCTCCGAGCCCTGCCAGGATTCCGTGCAGGTCCTAGTGCCTGCCTTGTGCCTTGCTGCCTCCAAACCTGCTGTGATTCCGCCCAGGTCCTAGTGCCTGCCTTGTGCCTTGCTGCCTCCAAACCTGCTGTGATTCCACGCAGGTCCTAGTGCCTGCCTTGTGCCTTGCTGCCTCCAAACCTGCCCTGCCAGGATTCCACGCAGGTCCTAGTGCCTGCCTTGTGCCCTGCTGCCTCCAAACCTGCTGTGATTCCACGCAGGTCCTAGTGCCTGCCTTGTGCCTTGCTGCCTCCAAACCTGCTGTGATTCCACGCAGGTCCTAGTGCCTGCCTTGTGCCTTGCTGCCTCCAAACCTGCTGTGATTCCGCGCAGGTCCTAGTGCCTGCCTTGTGCCCTGCTGTAAGAGTGTGTCGCGAAATGATGCCCTGCTGTAAGAGTGTGTCGCGAAATGATGCATGTCTAAAAAGTGTGTCACTAACATGAAAAGTTTGGAAAGCTCTGGTTTAGATCATGAAGAGTAGACTTTCTATTTTCTAGAGATTCAGCTAAAGCCAGAGGAAAAGCCACACTACCAAGAGCTCCTTAGCAAACGTTAACTACTGTAGAACTTTCCTGGAGTTGGGCAGCTAGTAACTGTGAGTGAGTGAGTGAGTGAGTGAATTAATTAATTAATTAATTAATTTCCTGCACAGCATAGCCATCTAGGTCTCCAAATTTCTGTAGCACCTCTGAAAGTATTAGTTCAAGTGTGCCTATAAATGGAAAGGAAACGTCTCTCACAAGATCATCAAATCATCAGCTATGTGTCTTCATTAATCCTTTCTTTAGCCTCTAACATAATAAAGAATCCACAAAGGATGCCATTATTTTCTCTGGAAGGGGTTTCAACAAAGGAAATGTTTTTGACACAAAACAAGTAAAGATTGTCTTGAACAGAGCTCAGCTCCTGGTGACTATTAAGGACACAGCCAAGCCGTTTTCTTGGCAACTGTATGGAAGTTTGCCATTGCTTTCTCCAGGATATTTTTTCAACTCCAATCTAGCCAACAAGCCTTTTCATAAAGAGGTAAAGAATCCTCATTATCCAGCTTGATCATCATCTCCCAACTGTTTTTATAACCCAATCACTTAGCTTATGGCTTTGTTCTTGCTCACTGCAGGCTCAGAGATACAGAATGAATTGTTAAAAATCCTAATTACACACTTCAACAGCCATGGGCATGTAATTAAATGGAACAATGTCATACTGCAATTAACCACAAAATAAAATATTTTAACTGACAAGAAAAAGAAGACAATTGCAAAAAGGGAAAATAGATACACACGCACGTACACACAAACAAACAAGAACTTAGAGTGTTTGCATACTTAAAATGTTAGGAATCGGAAGACTGTTTATGGTTCATTTTCGGGCAAACTGTTATAGCAGTATAGCTAGCCACAAAAATGGGCTAAGACCCTTTAATTCCTGGAGCTGATCTTCCTTCCATCTGTCACCCACTTGCCCAATTACTCTGCATGTCTTATAAAGGGTTAAAAACAAGTAATCAAAAGTTAAACCACAGTAAAGAAGCCACTTGCACAAAGGAGGAGAAACAGACTCAAATATACAACAATGAGCAAATTCACACATCTTCCCAGTACATATAGAAAGAGGCAGGTCTTTAAGTCAAAGGAAAAGTTTAGAAGGTAAGTTTTGCTACAGTATATCAGCTTTTTTTTTTAAATACCAGTGTTGTGTTCTTAAAAAGCAAACTTCATTAATAGAGTCAGAGATGTCCACAGGGTATGACCAAACATGGTAAGACGATGGTCGCAATGATGCGATAGAAGCTCTGCCTGTTTTTTTAAGGAGCATCACACACACAACACATATAAAAAAAACAGGCAGAACTTCGATTGCACCATTGCAGCTGCCACCCTGCAAATACTCTTGTAGTGAGAGATGCAGGGACAGAACCAAGCACTTCTTTCATGAAAAAACTGCACTTACGCCATAAGTAACTGCCCCTCTGTAACGGTAAAACTTGTTCATGAGCCGCCCTCTTTATACTGCATTATGACACCAAGATGTGGTGGCTACTGAGAAACCTGGGTAGCACTGACCAGCTTCCACTTTCTATTGGACGACACGGGGGATAAGGAAACTCACCTCCTAGACTGCAGCTTTTACCTCAGAAGCCGAGACAAGCCGTAAGCTAACAGGTACACCCGGCACCACCTTTTGGTATCAGGCAGGGTCCTCCTTATTCTCTCAGTCCCTTTAACATGTGATATATTTTTATGCCACCAAGTAGCTTAACACTGCATGGTGGTGAAGGAGCTGGAGTGGCACTGGGGCCACCCAGGTCCTAGTCCATGCTCAGTCATAGAAGTTCACTGGGCGGCTTTGGGCCAGTCACTTTCTCTCTCAGCCCAACTTACCATACAGCGTTGTTGTGGGGAAAAACGAGAAGAGGAAGCACTATGTATGTACACCACCTTGAGTTCCTGAACAAAAGCCAGGATATACATTTAACAAATAAATATTACAAAAGTCTTTGAGGGTATTTCTTGTTTTGCTATTTTAGGTGCCTGTCTGAAACAGTAGTTTATGGCTGCCCTTAGTTTTTATTATATTTCATTATAGCTTTTACTAAGAACTCTTAGTAAACTCTAAGAGACAAACTCTTATTGGCACTCACAAGTTGAATAAACAAATTAATATGCTGCTGTGCACATTTCCTTTAATCCAAAGATCTAGTATTTATCCCCTAAAGAGCATCAGAGATTTCTGAAGAACCAAGCAAATACTTGCTTCTACTCTGTAATCCTGCACTTCAAGAGTTGCCTTCAAAGTACTTAAGGGTTTCAAGATAAATAATACATTTCATCGGATTTAACTTTTGTTTACTTGACTGACTGTATTAAGTTGTTGGTTTTTTAAACTAAAATCTTATTCATAGCATTAGCATATGGACATTTTGCTTAGAAACAGAAATATAAGCATGTGTTGCTGCTTGGAGCTATCTGCCCAAAGTACTACCGAATACCAGACATGTTTAATGCAAGACATAGTGACCCAAACAGATGATTGCTGCATACCTAGAAACGGTGCATGAGGCATGGCTGCATAACAAAAATATTACACACCTTTTCTTCATCCACAGTTCATGACGGATGCCCTGGCATTTTATGTGTTTCTGCTCTGTAGGAACTGAGGTGGACATTCCCCAATAGCAGGTCAACCTTTTATGACCCATAAATTCCTCGTGGCTTTAACTTTAGCTTTAATTAATTTACATTCTATACCTAGAGGGGAATGTTCACTAAATAGTAACCTAAAATTCTGTCATTTTGTTTAATTTAATATTTCAGTTTTGAGGCTGCTTGACTCCACAGCAACAGGGTGGCTTACAATTAAAAGAGAATTAAAAAGAAAACAGCATCTATCAAAGAAAGAGACTACAGCTGATCAGAAGCCCAACCCATAACCCCAAAGACCAAAACATACCAAAAGCCAAAGGGGCTTGACCACCACGCTAACCCAAGGCCTGGGAGAAAACCCAGGTTTTTAACAATTTGCAGAAACAAAAACAAAAAAACTATGGAAACAATCTTCTATTTTTTTGAAGAATAAATACTTGACACATTCAGCTGCTTTTCTGTTAGATATTATCTACCTAGAAATTGCATTCTAAGGGGCTGCTGTTGAAAATAAACTTCCATTGATCTGAGTTCAATAGTACTTTCATGTATCTGGATGTAGGACTGTGTTAATTATTTCTAAAATAAACAAAAAAAATGTAAACCTCACCTTTGTTTCAGAGAACTTATTTTCACCTTGTTTATGCTAAATTCCATTAAGTACAATACTGTGTGTTTATGTTTGTGTGTATGTATGTATGTGTATACACACACACACGTACTGTATATATATATTTAAAGAAATTGATACTTCATTTAAGAACTTTGTATCCCACTTTCTCCATTAAAAAAGTATATTTTTTGTTCATTCCCATTGAACTAAGAGTTTAATGGGACATGTGCAATATAAACATGAGAAAACCTACCATGGAAACAGAACATTTATTTATACCTGATTTATCTCCTGTTCTACTTATAACCTTCTCTCCTATTTTAAGGAGACAGTCCTCTTTGAAAATGCTCTGAGGTTCTATCTGAAGTGCTTTTCAGTTCAATTTCATTTTAAACCCATTAAAAAAAAGCAGACTTCTTTCTTTCTTTCTTTCTTTCTTTCTTTCTTTCTTTCTTTCTTTCTTTCTTTCTTTCTTTCTTTCTTTCTTTCTTTCTTTCTTTCTTTCTTTCTTAGATTTGTTTGGCGCCCATCTTAAACACAACTCTGGGCAGCTCACAAATTGCCTCTCAAGAGTTAATATCTGGAGATCTAGCAAATGGTCATCTGATCAGAGTCCTCCCCACCACTATGTGTATTGCATTACCACTTGAACTATAACGATTCTTTTAAATGTGAATCTATAAATATAAATTAGCATAGGCCCATTTTGTAGCAATGTAAAAGTAACCTCCCCCACCCCCAATATACCACCCAACAACTGGCTGTTATAATGACAGAGTGAAAGACTCCAATTAATCTTGGCCAATAAAACCATTTATTAATGTAAGTGACCATGACTTTGGAGTACAGATGTCCTCCCAGTGCTGCACTTACTTAGCGGGACGGCTCGAATTCAATCTGGGAAAACAGATGACTGACCATGGATCGCTGAACAATCACTTTTGCCATGTGCAAAAGGAACTCTCTGCTTTGGGCAGCCTAACCCCAGGATGCTTGTGAATTAAGCTCCTCGCTTGCCTGATGGCAGCAGGAGAACTGCAGGCATTCCCTCCCTGCTTCTCACAAATGTTATTAAAAGGAATAAGAATTCATGAGCTGCAGCTCCCTTCATCAGATGCATAGAGGGGCTTGAGTGATGTACAGTTTAAATTGCCTTTTAATAAAATGTATTAGTTGGAAAAGGTGCCATGAGACTCCTGCTGATTTTTTATTTTTGAGGGGGGCTACCATAGACTAATACATCTCTTCTACAACATCAACTTCTCAAAAGATTATCTTGTTACTGGGAGGAGACTGGCTTAAGAAGCAATCTCAGGAGAAGGTGGAAGAAAAAAATTAACATTGGTTGAACGTCTGGATGTTATTGGTTGTATTGACTAATATTTTATACAGTATATTGGTGAAGATTATGTTTCGTGTACTTCAGATGTAATTGGAGTTTTATCCTCACACTAGAAATTACTGGGCGAACTTTCTGATCACATTTATTTTTCATAGTGTTTTTGGGCGTTGCCTAAACCATACCAAACTTTCGGGTTATAGAACAAAGCAAACAGGTTGTGAACCATCCTTATTAGTGCACAATGAGTACTGGTTTCATGTTGCAGCAAGACATACTTGCTTAGAGGTTAAAATACAATTTCTAGTAAATCATCTGTAGTACTGCAGAGCCACACACAATTTCTTTTCTACTTCATAGAGTATAAACAGACTGGTGTCTGCAATTAGAAAAGAGATACTATGTAGTTTGCATCTAGAATTTGTTTTGAGCATCATCTTACAACCATAAAAAAAAAGATTTGAACAAGCTTCAGCATACACCATTTTTTCACTGTTATAAATACTCACAAAAGCAGCCAGGACTAGCAGTTGCATACAGCACTCACAAATAACTATTTGGCCCTAACATGGCCCACTGGTTTTAGGTGCTTCTTGAGCCAATTTTTGTACTGATTCCCATATCAAGTTTGTTATTTCAAAACAGCTTCTGAAGTTTGCACTGTATGGAATCTTCCCATCTGCCCATGTCTCTTGGCAGAAGAAGCAGTTGATTGGGAAGCAAACATTTTCATGTTTCTCAAGTTGGTCTAAGTGCATTTCATGTAGGAATGCCCGCATGGTGGGGACTCTAAAACATCAGTTGCTTGCTGCTTTACTACAACCGCCAAGTTAAGGCTGACTGCACCGCTATTCAACAGGATCTACTGGAGGGTCCCACTTTTTGAAGGTACCATCAATCTGAAATCACCTTTGAAACAAGTTTTAATCCAAGATCCAAAGAACGGAGTATGTGAATTAATTGCTATGAATCTTCTCTTCTTGTTATAGTGCATGGAATCTCCCTGAGAGTTATCAGAATTTTGAAGACAAGGATTTTTCTTTTTCTTTAATATGAACTATGCCAACATGTGAGGATAAAACATACATGGATACTAAGGCATATTCATTGGTTTTTAAAGTATTCTGCAAATGCAACATGTATAGAGATGTATAGAGGAAGATGACCATGACAGAAATATGCAACAACTGTTATCTAGGCAAAAGGGACTGAAGCATGCTTTAAGTCTGAGAAATGAAGTAACACGATACTTCTCGGGTTATGACTACTCATTGAGTGACCAAAGTTACAACAGAGGGACTTATGAGAGGGACTTACAACTGGGGTTCAAAGTTGTGGCCATCGCAGCATCCTCGCGGTCATGTGATCGCGATTTGGGCGCTTGGCAACTGGCTTGCAATTGTGATGGTTGCAGCATCCCATGGTCACGTGATCACCATTTGCAAAGTTCATTGCCAACTTCCCACAAGCAAAGTCAATGCGGAAGCCAGCAGGAGGTTGCAAGTTGCTCCTATAAGTCGCTCCTGAGGCTTTTTTGCCTGCGGCACCTGCCTGCCCACACTCCGTAGCACCTACCCATGGCACCCATCTGCCTGCCTTCGCTCCATAGCGCCTGCCCATGGCACCCACTGCCCACTCGCCCGCAGTCTGTAGCCCTTGCCTGCCCATAGTTCTCACCCGCAGCTCTCACCTGCCAGCCTGCTTGCCTGGATTCCTGCCTCTCCCCACACTGTGGTCACATGAGGTCCTCACTTAATGACCCATGCAGTCCTCGGGTTATGATGGCAACCAGGACGGCAGGGATTGCTGTCACTAAGGGATGCGTTCATGTGACATTGCGCTTTATGACCACATTGCTTAGTAATGGAAATTCTGGTCCCAATTGCCATCATAACCCAAGGACTACCTGTATTTGGAAGTGGCTCAAGCAGGCACCTCCCTGATTCACTGGAGTACAAGGAGGAGGAGGAGGTACAGCACAATCACAATCAGACTTGCTGGTTTCTGTTGTTATAGCCAATCTCATAGAAGTAGTTCTAGTCTTCCTTTGGAGTTGATTTCCTGGTGTGGTCTACCTAGTGGGGCTGATAACATGCTGTTAAATAAATACAGCATTAACCCCTTATACTGTAGCAATGATTCTCAGAATGTGGTTGACAGATCACTGGTGGTCTGTAAAGGTCCATCAGGAGGTCCACTGCAGGTTCCCCACAGGCAAGGGCTAGAGTCCACTTACCACCTCACTCCCTGCCTCCATGGTTGGCAAGAATGAATAAAGGTAAAGGTAAAGGTTCCCCCCGCACATTTGTGCAGTCGTGTCTGACTCTAGGGGCCAGTGCTCATCTCCATTTGTTAGCCAAAGAGCCAGCGTTGTCCGAAGACGCTTCCGTGGTCATGTGGCTGCATGACACGCACGGAACGCTGTTACCTACCCACAGAAGTGGTACCTATTCATCTACTTGCATTTGCATGCTTTCAAATTGCTAGGTTGGCAAGAGCTGGAGCTAGTGCAGGAGCTCACTCTGCACGCAAGGCTAGGGATTCGAACCTCCGAACTTGCGATCTTCCGATCGACAAGCCTGGCGTCTTACCCGCTGTAAAGTGGTTCGCTGAAGTATACAAATGATAATAAAAGTACCAACATAAGTATTTACATTAAGAAAACTGACAAACAGGTTTCAAATGGAGTTATTGACTGAGTTTACATGTGTTGTGCAACATGGAACAGTGTTCTTGCACAGACAACTCGTGAAGAAAAGTGTGAATAGGAAATATGACGATGACTATCTGAAAACAGTATTTCATCAGGCTGGAGATCCACTTATCCCTAACCCCTTAGTCCTAAAGACATTCTTGACCAGCAAATTTATGCTAAGAGTTGTTATTATACGGCATGGGCTACATAAAATAATTGAAGTAGTCCAAAATAATTATCTAAGAGTAATTTAGGGGTGTTTAATTAGTCCCTGTACTTTCTGAATTTTTAGTGGTTCCCATGACAGAAAATGTGAAAAACACAGTGTGTGGAGATGTTCCATTTTATAGGATGTTAATCAGCAGTATATTGTGAGACCATGCAGCACAAATGCAGTAGAAAGTCTTCAGTCAGCACAAGTAAGGAAGTTTGTTTTAAGTGAAATTACAAAAAAAACATGTTTAAAAAGCTTGGTGAGAATGGAAATAATACCTTTTCTGCCTTTAAAAATACACTGAATGGTGGAATTTAATTCCTTTTGATATTTAAAAGTTAGTTGACCTATAATATTCTTAAAATGCTCCAATATATAATGAAGAACCAACTCTTTACATGAAATCAAAATAAAATGCCTTTTCAAAATGTTATGAGATTGGATAAAAAACAGGCTCATATTTATCTGAATCCAAATACAGTTTTTGAACACATATATCCTTAGGAAAAGGGAGAAATATATATTTTTTTTCTTGAATGTGCTCCCTCTATCCCTAAAGCTTATCTAAGTGCCAAAAGCAGTTATAGCTGGAATTATACCATGCTTACTCAAATCAGATGCACTTCCCTACCGCCTCTTTTTGAAAAGCACACTTCACATCTGCTGGTTATCAGTAGCTATCTCACAGCATGCTTCTGAATCATTTTGCAAACTCAAACCACATGCTAAGCCTGCTGAGGAATTAGCCATGACTGGGCTATTTACAGGACCTCTGTGACCTGAAGCAACAACAGATGAAGGGGAAAAAATGACCAGAAGTTTCTTTCAAGGGTTTCCCTACAATGTCACATTGAATCACTTCACAGCTTTTTAACTTTCTCTCTCTCATTCTTTGTGTGTATGTGTGTGCATTGAGTGTCAGGGTGTGTGAAATTACACCATAAAGCTGCAAAGTGCTTCTCTACCACGAAGAAGTCACTAAATAAAGTTCAGGAAGCTTGTTAGTCACTCCTATGGTCTTCTGTTCAGATGGCTAAGCTCTTAAAAGCTCTTAAAAGCCATGAATTAATTTTACTTTCAGTTCTCTTGGTCTGAAGTAGCAGGTGGACCCAAAATATGTGTGTTTTCACACACACCTATCAATTTCACCAATAATTCCATTAAAATAGTCATTCTCCCAACAGACAAGATTGCCATGTTATTTTAGTATATACACTATATATTTAAAAAGTCAGATTTGTATCATATTGGAAAATTCACACTGTCACTGCAGCAGTATCAAATACAAACCCTGTGCGTGGATATACATGGATGAGGAAATCTACCCTCAAATATACAGTACATATCTCCTCCTTGTCTGAATTTATTCCTTCTCAAAACAAAGTTGAGTAGCAGACTCAATCTCATAGGGTTTTATCAGTTTGCCAATAGGATGACTTAGACATTATAAGCTCAATTATTTTGCTTGCTGCAATGTACAAATTCATTCTGAATCTAGTATTGAACAAACAGGGAAGGAAGCAGTTGTGCCAGGAAAGACATAATCAATATATATCAAGATCTTTCAAGTAAGCAGAGGACCATTTGGACAATTAGACAAGTGTAAGCAGTTTCCATTTTCAAAATAAAAGAGGGTTAGGGTTAGAAACCATAACAAAGGAGAAAGAGGAAGCTATTAATTATAAAATAGTAGCCCTAAAAAGCCACCATTTTTGACAATTGCTACTGGATAGTTTGGGTTGCAATTAATTCCATCAAGATTCAGTAGGAAGGTGGATTTAGCTCCTACAAATATTCTAATTTGCTGGCCTAACTCAGGATGTCATGGACGGAGCATGTCTTTGACTGGACAAGTCAGTCTCCCCAAAGAGGCTGGCTATTACTTTCTATAAAACCAAGAAATGTTCAAGGAAAAAAAGATGAGAAGAAAAAAGAAGACAAGAGAAAGAATGAAGAAGAAACAGGAGGCCTAAAATAACTCTCTCCAACCATCTTCTCTGCAGTGAACATCTGCTGAAACCAAAGACTTTATTCAAGTTACTAACAAGTAACTAGCTTAGCTAGGCTAATTGTACTGATTTTGAGAATTCTGTTGATGCATTCCCTTGTGTCCTCTATATTTTCCATTTCCCAATACACTCCTTTTTATATAGAGAGATTGGTCTTTATTGGTTTTTTGAGGAAAATGTGGATTAATCTCAAATTAATCCTAGTTTAACATGACCAAATGCCCCCACTTTAGTAGAAAATAATGTTTAATTAATGGAAAACTACTAGCTTTTTAGCTGTAAGGAAATCTCAACTTCAGTAAGTCTCTTTCATCATCAGAAAATGCCAGTTTCAAAGCAAAATGAACTAATATTTGTTCTGTTCTATTTTTTATATTGTTTTTTTTTCCTAATCTACACAGGTAGAATAGGGTCTCTGGCTTCTTAACCAATATAGCAAGAATTGGCAGTCTGTTGCCAGATTTGCTGCACTGTAACTCCCATCAGTCTCAGACAATACAACTATAGTGAGAGACGCTGGTAGTTGCACTCAGCAACATCTGGATGACCACAGGTCTTCCCTCCATAGTGTATAACTAATGAGTTATAAATCAGTATAATTTAGGAACAAGCTCTAGACCAGGATGGGAATGATGTGACTTTCACATGCTGCTGATATACTACTCCAACAACTTTCAACTCCATCAGCATCTGATGTATGACTTACATGTTTTAACCCTTACTCCCCACTATGGACCTAATCTGGATCCAGCCCCACTGTGCTTGTTATTTGCATCAGGAGAAAAGTTTTTCTTGGCCCAACAAGGACTTCTTTCTTCCAGTGCAAAAATCAGGTTTAATATCTCAGTCTAAATCAGGAACATAGCAGGAATTTGGAGGGAAGGATTATTGTTTTTGATCTTTACACTTGCTCTTTAGTTTTAAAAGCTCTTTAGTTTTTAAAAGCCATTCATAAAAGCGCTAATTGTCTGGATAGTGTTTCATTCATTTGAACGTGGTAGAGCAAACTGAATCCTGAAGGTGCCTCATGTATCTTTTAAATATTTTTTTAAAAATTAATCTTTGACATGTTAAAGGTAATCTTTGACATGTCGGAGCCAGTTTGGTCTAGTGGTTAAGGCAACGGGCTAGAAACCAGGAGTCTGTGAGTTCTAGTCCCGCCTTAGGCATGAAAGCCGGCTGGGTGACCTTGGGCCAGTCTCTCTCTCTCAGCCCAACTCACCTCACGGGGTGGTTGTTGTGGGGAAAATAGGAGGAGGAAGGAGTATCAGGTATGTTCCCCGCCTTGAGTTATTTATAAAAATAATAAAGGAGGGATAAAAAAATAAAATAAAATAAAATAAAATAATAAAATAAAATAATAAAATAATAAAATAAAATAATAAAATAATAAAATAAAATAATAAAATAATAAAATAAAATAATAAAATAAAATAATAAAATAAAATAAAATAAATAAAATAAATAAAATAAAATAAATAAAATAAAATAAATAATAAAATAAAATAAATAATAAAATAAAATAAAATAAAATAAAATAATAATAGAGAAGACAGACCTTTCCCCTCTGGACTACTTTAAATTTTACAATGCATTCCAGAATGCTTTGCCATAGCCTGTTGAATTGAAGCAAGCAGAACAAAGAACCAAGTAGCCACTGGTTCTTTACCTGAGTCCCTAACCAGCAGACTCCATAACCAGCGGACTTAGTAACTGCAAAGACATCTGAATATCCTTGCCAGTCTCCATTCTTGAAGCTTTCCTTGCTTTATGAGTGTAAGGAAAGGTTGCAAAAGCAACAAAGGACAAGCCATGCTGTGTTTGCTACTTTGCTGTTTATAGTATATTGAAGGCAGTAACAAACATTAAAGCACTGAAAACCTCCACAATGGTATTTGTCTGAAATGCCATGGTATGGTTTCAGGCCATCAACAGCCTGGTAGCAATTAATGAGTTGCATATGCAAGTGTGTCTGTATGGGATCATTCAACATAGGAGCCATAACCTTTGGTTTTGACTCACATTACAGTATTTTAATCAGTACCACTGATTCAGCAGGAGATTTACAGGGAACTACAAATTTCTACCAGAAAACAAACAAACAAACAAACTGCTATAGGTCTTGAATTCAGTTGTTGTGCAATGTCAGTATTTGATACTTGATTCTTCCTTATCCAAAGCAAACAGGGCTTAAAACTCCAGAACTACCGACTAAAGAGTTTTCACACACATCTCTCTGCAAACAATATTTTGGATCACTGTGTGGGATGTGAGTTCTGAGCTCGCTAGGACCCTCAGCACCTCCACAAAAACACGCAACAGCAGAATTAGTGCAAATTGAGCTTTTGTTGGGCAGCGCTTTGCAAAATGCCGGGCGACTCTAATGCCTCCACAATTTGGTTGACACAGAGAGCGCGCTGAGTGAAGGGTCACTCCATATTTATACAAGTAGTCAAAGATTTACACAATTTCAAGAGTTACATATTATACAAATCCATCAATTTACACTTCAACATGTTAGATTGAAAGCATCCTGTTTATCAATCTGTGATACCTTGCTCCCGAGGTTTTTACAATACCACGTCCGCTTATTGTTTCCCTTCCCAGTATCTTTTCCTGGTTTGTTTGATTAAGCTAAATTGATTAAGCTAGATTATATCTCCTAAGGATTTTAGTTACCCCTTCCTGATCTTAATTTGCAGGAACATGCTGTGTCTCCCTGCCTTTTTACTGTTAAAGAGTAACTGACAAGTGTAAGAACTCTGAGTCCTGTAATAGACTTCTATGTGAATGGTGGAGAGAAAGGAGCAAGAAGCTGGGAAAGGAGACTTATTAACATCTATTGGTGACAGTGAAATACACATCCACAGCGAAGGTTATCTGAGCACAACCATTTGTATAGCCTCTCATTCAAGTCTATCTTTTGTGCTAATTTTCATGCACCGGAATAAACCTTTACACATTTTAACACGTTTCAACTATTGATTACATTAACCCGATCCATGGAGAGTTTGTGAAAGATTTCTCAGGCCATGTGTGTTAATGGGATTTCCTCACCTCTCAGTTTGTTATAGGTGTTTATGTACCTACTTCCTTTATTTCCTTAGGAGGATGAGACTTATCTGTTTCCCTTTCTCCCCCTCCCATCTCTTGTGTAATCCTAATGAGTTCAATTCTAGGTCAATTTCCAGCCTTTCAATTAGTACATATAAATTGCTATAACTCTTACTAATGTAAAATTCTTGTTAAAAATTAATACATTTATACAACTCCCACAACTGTGTCAAATTCTACTCAGAATACAGAATTTGCACTGCATTGCACTTCTGACCCTGAAGTTGCAGGTGCTGATCGACCAATCATAACCATTCTGGAAGCAGAGAAAATTGCTGCTCAGGAACTTAAAGAGTTTGCAGATCAGCCTCAGTGTGAGAAGTGATCGTTGCTCGGTTTTGCTGGGCTGAGAATTGGAAAAGGCCCAGAATCTAAATTTATTAAGATAGGGAATGTACACATAACAAGATCAAGGTTTCGCGAAACACAGAAGGGCAAAGGTAACAAGGAAGGGGTAATTCAATTACAAAGACACTGAGGACTCTACAGAATCAGTGGGCTGTGTCTTACAGAGGGAAGGAAAAAGCTGCTGTAGGTCAAGTTATAGGAGATAAAAGAAGAGGCAGTTATATAAAGAATCTAGAACCTACATGAAATTTCTGTCATACGCAGTTTAAAACTGTCTCTGCAGCACCACCACAGTTTGGGACTTAGCGTAGCAAAAATGTGAGTAAGCTGAAGGAGATTTAAAACAAATAAATGAATGGACTTCTTCACGTAATACATGACCCATTACCAAACAGTTAATGAGGATGGCTTTAAAAGGGGATGGGATAAATTCATGGGAGGCAGGTCTATCAATGGCCATCACTCTTGAAGACTCAGGATCACCTCTGGATGGGGGCAGCATGGGTTCCCAAGAGAAGAGCTTCATGAGAAGGGCCCGTTTTAGTCTCCTGCTGTGAGATGCTCCCAGAGTCATCTGGTGTAAGAAACAAAATGCTGGATTAGGGTGGGCTTCGCCCTGATCCCACAGGGCTGTTCTTACGTTCAGTGTTGAGAATGGTAATTTTAAAGAAGCAACTCAAAGGAGAAAGCCACAGAGAGATCTATATTTTCACATATTGTTTTGAGGTAATGCTGTGAGTAAAAACTTCAGTACAATAAAATGTTTGGCAAAATTTTGAACATGGAGGTAAGATAGGAATTTTCTTTCATAACAACATGGAATGATATAATGTAATTTATGTTCCAAACATCTGCTTCTCTCTTTTGTCATTCCAGGACCCCCACCATTCTGTTTCTTTGAAGAAAGGTTAAAGGATCACCATACGCACAATACATTCTTAGCATTCCTAAAGAGTTCTCTCAATCCAGTCTGTATGAATATATTCAATTGCATAATTTAACCACTTCAGAGCTAATTGTTAGCATACTTGAAAATGCTAGAAGTGTAAGGCCTTTCATTCTGGCCTACTAAGGTATTGGATTGTGCATATTTTAGCTCTCTTGGGCAAGATGAACACGAGAGTCCCTATCCTCAAAGCACCATGGTATATCCTGTAACTTCAATGGCTCCTCAGAAGATATTTGGGAGAAAATACAGCTGAGTATGTGCTGTGTCCCCAACAGAAGCATCCATCATACACACTAAGGCAGAGTTATAAATCTGGGAGGAATAAAAGTTATTTGACTACTCACAGGAAGGCCCACTGCCTTTTTCCTTCACATGTATTAAATGAAGGTCTGCATAGACATAGAATAGGGGGGCGTGGTGGCTCAGCAGGTAAGACGCCAGGCTTGTCGATCGGAAGATCGCAAGTTCGGAGGTTCGAATCCCTAGCCCTGCGTGCGGAGTGAGCTCCCGCACTAGCTGCAGCTCTTGCCAACCTAGCAATTCGAAAGCATGCAAATGCAAGTAGATGTATAGGTACCACTTCCGTGGGCAGGTAACAGCGTTCCGCGCGTGTCATGCGGCCACATGACCATGGAAGCGTCTTCGGACAACGCTGGCTCTTCGGTTAAAAAACGGAGATGAGCACCGGCCCCTAGAGTCGGGCACGACTGCACAAATGTGCGGGGGAACCTTTACCTT
Source organism: Charina bottae (assembly GCA_023362775.1). Taxonomy (NCBI): domain Eukaryota; kingdom Metazoa; phylum Chordata; class Lepidosauria; order Squamata; family Charinaidae; genus Charina; species Charina bottae. The sequence goes on from JALMGJ010000003.1 coordinate 177,239,369, forward strand.
TTTATAGACATAGAATACATAAAACTATCCTCTCTTCCTAAGTGAAAAAAGATAGGAAGATATTAGTGAACATTTTATTAATATTATAGAGTAAATGAGTCCTTTTTCTTTGCTGAATAGAATGTATTTGTTTTTCAATTGAAAGATTGCCAAACTACATTAGCAGTGTGTGTGTATTCTATCATAGTTCCAACTGCAGTTGGCTTGTCAATGAAATATTATGTTACTTCAGAAATGCAATTTCTGAGCAAATCCCCACACCCTGCCAATTTCTTTTCTAACTGGCCCTCCTCCTACTTCCTACTTTTCAGGTAAGGGGAAAACCTTTCCTTTTCTACATTCAATAGCATCAGGGACCTTGGTTTTTCCTAGTTCAATTCCCACAGCGTCCTGAGATGTCCCTCAGGTGGATTCTACCTGGTATTTTAAATGGGACGCGGTGGCTCAGCAGGTTAAACCGCTGAGCTGTAGACTGCCGATCGGAAGGTGGTGTAGACTGCCGATCGGAAGGTGGTGGTGTGCATCGGAAGGTCGGCAATTCGAATCCCCGCGCAACGAGGTGAGCTCTCGTTGCTAGTCCCAGCTCCTGTCGACCCAACAGTTCGAAAGCTTAGCAAGTAGATAAATTGGGTACCACCTTAAGTGGGCAAATTTGCTGGCGTCCTGTTGGGAGTCGGCCACCGAACGGAAGATCTTCAATGGCGGCGGCGACGACGGATCCCGAAGCAGTAACATCTACAGGACATCAGCAGCCGGCTCCGATGCAAGGCATCGTGGGACATGTAGTCCAGTAGCCACGGAAGAGTCGGTTCCCTTACCCCTTCCCTTAGCGCGCGGATTAATGGATGTAATGTATAAAAATGAAATGTATACATGTATGTAAGCCGCCTAGAGTCCTCCGTTAGGGAGGGGATAGGCGGGGTATAAATATCAATATAAATAAATAAATAAATAAATAAATAAATAAATAAATTTTCTCTGTGCTTCATGGATGCTAGCAGCGTGTCCCATCCCCTCGCTCTGACTTCTTTTTTTCCTTTTCCAATACCTAAAGGTAACCATAGTAAATATGCTGCTCTCTCTCCATACAGTCTATAGACCATAGCTTTCCAAACTGTGTGTCGCGACACTTTAGTGTGTCACAACACACAGTTTAGTGTGTCGCGAAGCGGCGGTGGTGGTGTGCATGGCGGCGGCGGCAGCGCACCATCAGCGCTTCCGTGTTTTAGCGAGGCCGCCACCGTGCACGCCGCTGCCGTGCGTCCCCCGCGTTGCCGCCGTGCATGCACGCGCCCCCGCACCACTGCCACCGTTGGTGTGTCGCCAACAGCGGCAGTTTGGAAAGCACTGCTATAGAATATTTTCTAGATTCCTGGATTCTACCAGCAGCTCACTGTCAACTTAGTTCATGCCTAAACATGTATCTCAACCACTCACCATCCATTCACATTCTTTTGTCACTACTCCCTTACTATATCCCCTTTGAATTTTCTCAGTGCTCTTCATAAGGGAAGGTGACAAAAGGCAAAATGTATTTACTCAAATAAATATTATCACTCTGCAGTTCACATATAAATAATTAACATTCTAAAGGCATAGTTTTCAGGAATATCAAGATATAGGCAGGTGATCTAGGAATGCGAAACAAATGATAAATAGCTAGGCTGGACTGAATTGACAATAACCTTCTGTCAGCCAAGCCATACCCCTTGAAATCAGCTAGATCATCTATTAATATATAACCAATTTAGCTATATAATGATTAAATTATATTATTTTCTGTTTTGTTACCACAGCAAGTAGCACAGTGATGAAAGTGATGGGATTACAAGAATTCTCACAACTGAACTATTTCCCTTCCAGGATGTCTTTATCTAAATGTTCAGTCAGTAGGGTGGAGGTTTGTTTGTTTGTTTGTTTTAAATTTCTAACTGCCTTCTTGGGTTCTGTGGAGATGGCAGGTCTTTTCACTGATAATGGAGAAGCTTGCAACTGGGTGTTTACATAATATTCTCCTGAATCTTTATCAGTTGAGGAATGAACTCCTACAATTTCGCTGTAACAAACCAGGCAGAAGCATGCTGTTATACACAGCCATTTTCATGTCTTCAACAAACATTCATTCTTGCAGCAGACCATATACTACCCACTGTCTTTCTTTCAGTATTTTCCCATTTTAGTAAACTTTCTACCAAAGTATACAAAATCATCTACTTGCTCTAGCTTTTGTCACTGATGCATAACTTGCAATTGTTCACTTAATTTTACCTGACATATACAACTACTTTGGTTTTTGTTGCATTAATTTTCAAGTCCATACTTCTCATTGCATCGCACAAATGATTTAACATCTTTTGTAAAATAATTCAAGTTCTCAGCCAAAAACATGGCATAACCTGCATACAAAGTACACATAAATTTGTGTCCCCAGCCAACACACCACCAATGTGTCCTAATACATTTATATATCAATACATTAAATAACCAAAGGTAAAAGTAAAGGTTCCCCCCGCACATTTGTGCAGTCGTGTCCGACTCTAGGGGCCGGTGCTCATCTCCGTTTGTTAGCCGAAGAGCCAGCGTTGTCCAAAGACGCTTCCACGGTCATGTGGCCGGCATGACTCGCGCGGAACGCTGTTACCTACCCACCGAAGTGGTACCTATTCATCTACTTGCATTTGCATGCTTTCGAATTGCTAGGTTGGCAAGAGCTGGAGCTAGTGCGGGAGCTCACTCCACACGCAGGGCTAGGGATTCGAACCTTCAAACTTGCAATCTTCCGATCAACAAGCCTGGCGTCTTACCCGCTGAGCCACCACGCCCCAATAATAACCAAGCAGGTATCATAATCCTTGTCTTACTCTCTGCTCAATGTTATAGAGCAGAAGGCAGCTGTGGCCAGGAAGGCCTTTGCACAACTTCATCTGGTGCTCCAATTGCACATTTTTCTAGATGGGGGGGGGGCTTCAGATAGTCACTCATGTACTGGTCACCTTGCAACTTGACTACTGCAATGTGCTCTACATGGGGCTGCCCTTGAAGATCACCCAGAAGCTTCAACTGGTCCAGAATACAGTGGTGTGAGCAGTGATGGGCATGCTTCAGTATGCCTATGTAACACCACCTCTTCATGAGCTGGACTGGTTGCCAGTTTGCTTCCAGGTGCAATTCAAGGTTACCTATAAAGTCCTACATGGCATAGGACCTGGTTACTTGAGGGACTGCCTGTCTGCTCAGCCAATTTGTTCTTGCAGGGTTGGTGCACTCCAGGTTCCTTCAATTAAATGATGTCATCTACTGGGACCCCAGAAGCGTGCCTTTTTGGTAGCAGTGTCTGCCTTCTGGAATGAGGTTCCCCCCAAGATCCAGATGGCCCCCGCTTTGCTGCTGTTCAGAAGAGCTGTGCAGACCTGGCTCTTCTTGCAGGCCTTTGGCGAGGGAGAGTAAGACCCCTTGCTTCATTACTGTATATCCAGTCGTTGGGCTTACCATCTTTTACCTTTTATGTTTTATTGGTTTTATTGTAATATCTTTAATTGTTGTAAGCCGCCCACAGTCATTGGGAGTCAGGCAGCATTCAAGTTTAATAAATAACAACAACAACAATAATAATTTGCATCCATTCCCATTTATTGATAGATTCCAATATAAATTGAAGTCCTTGAAATATAAAGTATGGCTTAAAGAAATGTAAACTTGCATAGGAACAGTCCATGAAAAAAAATGAAACACCCCAGTTATACTACTGTATTTTCCAATATTTTCTTTTTATATTTAATATGTTGATAGATTTGTTTTCTCCAAAGCCAAAAGATAATACTTCTATTGTTTCTTAACATTTAAAAAATCTAAATGTTTGTGGGGTAGATTATAGACATTTGCACAGAAGAACAGAATCCTATGTATTTGGAAATAAGTAGTTCATTACTATTACTATTACTACTACTATTTTCATTAATTCAGATGAGGTGACGGGCCTTCACTGAATATACATTATGGACATTATGGGACAGCAGATTTCATTTAAAGCGCTAAAATAGTGGCTGTGTAATGGCACTAAAAGTGAAAGCAGCAAAGAATGGCAATAACAGCAAACAAGAATCATGGACACTGTGATGGGCTGAAAACAAACCTTTCAAAGTTTGTTTATTTTATTATTTATTTATTTATTTATTTATTTATTTATTTTCTACAGCTGCCCATCTCAACAAGTGACTCTGGGTGGCTTACAATCATAAAAACCATAAAACAGTTAAAATAATTAAAAACAATTAAAAGTACAAAATAAATATACAGTATATTGTCGCCAAGTAAAAGTAAAAGTAAAGCTGGGTTTAGAAAAGGCAGAGGAACTAGAGACCAAATTGCCAATATCCGCTGGATAATGGAGAAAGCCAGGGAGTTTCAGAAAAACATCTATTTCTGTTTTATTGACTATTCTAAAGCCTTTGACTGTGTGGATCATAACAAATTGTGGCAAGTTCTTGGTGGTATGGGGATACCAAGTCATCTTGTCTGCCTCCTGAGGAATCTGTATAACGACCAAGTAGCAACGGTAAGAACAGAGCACGGAACAACGGACTGGTTTAAGATTGGGAAAGGAGTACGGCAGGGCTGTATACTCTCACCCTACCTATTCAACCTGTACGCAGAATACATCATGCGACATGCTGGACTTGATGAATCCAAGGCTGGAGTTAAAATTGCTGGAAGAAACATTAACAATCTCAGATATGCAGATGATACCACTTTGATGGCTGAAAGCGAGGAGGAGCTGAGGAGCCTTATGATGAAGCTGAAAGAAGAAAGTGCAAAAGCTGGGTTGCAGTTAAACCTCAAAAAAACCAAGATTATGGCAACCAGCTTGATTGATAACTGGCAAATAGAGGGAGAAAACGTGGAGGCAGTGACAGACTTTGTATTTCTAGGCACAAAGATTACTGCAGATGCTGACTGCAGCCAGGAAATCAGAAGACGTCTACTTCTGGGGAGGAGATCAATGACAAATCTTGATAAAATAGTTAAGAGCAGAGACATCACACTGACAACAAAGGTCCGCATAGTCAAAGCAATGGTATTCCCCGTAGTAACCTATGGCTGCGAGAGCTGGACCATAAGGAAGGCTGAGCGAAGGAAGATAGATGCTTTTGAACTGTGGTGTTGGAGGAAAATTCTGAGAGTGCCTTGGACTGCAAGAAGATCAAACCAGTCCATACTCCAGGAAATAAAGCCAGACTGCTCATTTGAGGGAATGGTATTAAAGGCAGAACTGAAGTACTTTGGCCACATAATGAGAAGACAGGATACCCTGGAGAAGAAGCTGATGCTAGGGAAAGTGGAAGGCAAAAGGAAGAGGGGCCGACCAAGGGCAAGATGGATGGATGATATTCTGGAGGTGATGGACTCAACCGTGGGGGAGCTGGGGATGACGACGGCTGACAGGAAGCTCTGGTGTGGGCTGGTCCATGAAGTCATGAAGAGTTGGAAGCAACTGAACAAATAAACAACAACAACAAGTAAACAATGCATAGATGTTAATATAGCCAAGAAATGGGGCCCTTAACACACTCGGGGCCCCAGGCCCAGGCACATAACCAGGTCTTCAAGGCCTTACAGAAGGCCAACAGGGTTGGGGACATCCTGATCTCTGAAGGGAGAATATTCCAGAGGGCAGGCGCTACAGCAGAGAAATCACGCCTTCTAGTCCCTGCCAACCAATATTCTTGGCTGACGGAACCCATAGCATGCCCACCCTATCTGACTGAATTGGATTGGTAGAAACAACTGGGAGAAGATGGTCCCTTAGGTAACCCAGTCCCAAGCCATGAAGGGCTTTAAAGGTAACAACCAGCACCTTGAATTTCACCCGGAAGCACACCAGCAACCAATGCAGCTTATGTAGTAGTGGTGTTACATGTGTCGAATATCTGACACCATTTACTACCCATGCAGCCGCATTCTGTACCAGTTGAAGCTTCCAAATGCCCCAAGGGCAGCCCCATGTAGAGCGCATTGCAGTAATCCAGACGGGAGGTCACGAGGGCATGAGTGACTGTGAGCAAAGCCTCTCGGTCCAGGAAAGTTCCATTTGGCCTATGGAGATAGTGTGTCAACTTGGGCAAAACGTGCAGATAGAGTTCAATTTGAATACAGCTCTACATGGGGCTCCTCATGAACAACATCCAGAAACTTCAATTAGTCCAGAATGCAGTGGCAGGGGCAGTTACGAGTATGCCTCGTTCTGCCTCTGTGCACCTTTGCTCCGAGAGCTGCACTGGCTTCCAATTTGCTTGTGGGTACAATTCAAGGTGCTAGTTATTACCGATAAAGCCCTACGTGGCATGGAGCCAGGATATTTGAGAGACCACCTTATTCTCACTGTTTCTCCCCATCCCATTAGATCAGGCGGGAGGAAGCTGCTTTGGTTCCCATTGATCATGGATTGTCATCTAGTAGGATCAGGAAGCGTGCCTTTTCTGTAACTGCCCCTTGCATTCTGGAACCCCATAACATCCCAAGGTTAGGTTGGCCCCAACACTGCTCACCTCTCAGAAAGCCCTGAAGACATGTCTCTTTTCCTAGCCATGGGGGTAGGGAGAATATTTGAACCCACATTGTTGGTGTATGGTGACTTAGTGTCAGCCCTTCAAGATAGACCAGACTAGGAAACCAAAGTCATGCAAGCTAATACAGGTCATTGGCGATCACTCGTAGCCGAGTAAGATTGTCTTCCAAGGGTAAAATTTTAACAGTGGATCCGTAAGTGGCTGTAAAGGCCAATTCTGGATCCGCACAATCTCCCACAATGAGGGCATAGGTTTCCGGGTGGGAGAGGGTCATGATGAGGGTTTGCTTGACGTGCCTTCCTTTTAGCTCTTTTCTCCCTTTTGCCCTGTACTCGTGCTTCTTCAAAGTCCATAGCGCCTTTAATAAAGGCTGACCTCCAATTGAAATGCTCATGAGTTAGGGCTTCCCAGTTCTCAATGCTGATATTACATTTTTTAAAATTAGCTTTGAGAGTGTCTTTGAATCTCTTTTGCTGTCCACCAATATTCCGTTTTCCATTCTTAAGTTGGGAGTAAAGTAGCTGCTTTGGAAGACGATGGCCAGGCATTCGAACAATATGGCCGGTCCAGCGAAATTGATGTTGGATGATCATTGTTTCAATGCTGGTGGTTTTCGCTTCTTCTAATACGCTAACATTAGTCCGCCTATCTTCCCAAGTAATTTGCAGAATTTTTCGGAGGCAGCGTTGATGGAATCTTTCAAGAAGTTGGAGGTGGCGTTTGTAGAGGGTCCATGTTTCACAGGCGTACAGAAGGGTTGGTAGTACAATGGCTTTGTAAACAAGCATTTTGGTCTCCCTGCGAATGTCCCGATCCTCAAACACTCTACGCTTCATTCGGGAGAAAGCTACACTCGCAGAGCTCAGGCGATGCTGAATTTCAGCGTCGATGTCGGCTTTTGTAGATAGATGGCTGCCGAGATAAGAAAAGTGGTCGACATTTTCTAGTGACACACCTTTAAGCTGGATTGATGGCGCTGCGGAGGGATTGGTTCGAAAATGCTGGTAAAGCACTTTGGTTTTTTTAATGTTAATCGAGAGGCTGAGTTTTTCATATGCTTCTGCAAAGATGTTTAGGATAGTTTGAAGATCTTCCTCGGAGTGTGCACAGACTACGTTATCATCAGCATATTGAAGTTCTATAACAGAAGTTGTAATTACCTTATTTTTTGCTTTCAGCCTACTAAGATTAAAAAGCTTTCCATCTGTTCGATATAAAATTTCTACACCAGTAGGAAGTTTCTCTTCAACAAGGTGTATAATCATAGCGATGAAGATAGCGAATAAGGTTGGAGCAATAACACATCCCTGTTTAACGCCGGATTCCACTTTAAATGGATCGCTTTGAGAGCCATTGTTATCCAGGATTGTTGCCATCATGTCGTCATGGAGTAGCCGCAAGATGTTCACAAATTTATCAGGGCATCTGATTTTCAGAAGAATGGTCCAGAGAGCAGTACTATCTGATACAGATAGGAGACGGTTTGCGATGATCTTTGCCAGGATTTTGCCTGCTGTGGCTAGAAGGGAGATGCCTCGATAGTTTCCACAGTCTGTTCTATCACCCTTTTTAAAGAGAGTGATAATTGTGGCATCCCTAAAGTCTGCTGGAATTTCCTCCCTCATCCAGATTTTTTCGATGAGCTTATGAAGTTGTTGTGTAAGTTCAGGCCCGCCTTCTTTAAAGACTTCAGCAGGAATCCCATCAGGTCCACTAGCTTTGTTATTTTTCATTTGTTTAGTGGCTTTACTGACTTCCTCCAAACTAGGGGGTACTGCAAGCTCATCTCTTATTTGTTTTTGCGGGATTTGCAAGAAGACTTCATCAGCCACAGTAGAGGTAATTAGGACCAGTGCGGCGTGAGCGCAGTGAGGCTTGAGATGGCTGCTGTGGGGCAGGGGAGGGTGTGTGAGGGACTGGTGTGGCGCGATGTGAGCGCAAGGCTTAGGGTGGCTGCTGCCAGGCATGGGAGACTTACCCAAGCGACTTGCAACCTTCCCTGCCGGCTTCCCCTTTGCTTGTGGGAAGCTGGCAGGGAAGATCGCAAATGATCACATGACCATGGGACGCTGCAACTGTCGTAAGTGCAAGCCAGTTGCCAAGTGCCCAGATCATGATCACATGACCACGGGGGTACTGGATGGCTGGAACTTCGAGAACCAAGTCGTTAAGTACCACTTGTTCAGCGCTGTTAATGTCTGACAGTCACTGAACGAGTGGTCATTAAATTAGGACTATCTGTACTACTTTTAGTATAAGGTTAGTTAGTCTTGATAGTGTTTTTTTTTTAAATATTGTATTTATTTTATAGCTTTACATCTTTCTTTGCTGTTCAGAGTTGCATGAGTGAAATGGGTGGCCATATAAATAAATTTAAATAAAATAAATAAATAAATAAACAAATATAACTTACTTCTGAAGAAGTGGGCATACAAAGAACTGTTAAAATTCTTAGACTTTTAAAAATAATTGTGAAAATCTACAAAGTAATGTATAAGACGACATGAATATTATATTGTAAAAAGTGGAGCAGTACTCCTCGCCCTTATTGGGTGCAGGGAGAGGGGTTGATTGTTTTAGTCTGTTGTTTTGCTTAAAGATACTTCAGGTTGTCATTTCGAGTTGGTCTTTCTAAAGTGTCTATATTAAGAACTCCTCTTACAGACCTTTCTTTATTCTTTGAAGAAGAAAAACCTAAAAACCACATTTCACTGTTATGCAAAGGATAGACAAGCCAAAATATTGTTTACTTTTGGTCAGTTAAATTTCATTATGGTCATTATGCAGAATTTTTCTGACTATTATACTGTCTCCAGCATTTAAAAACGGCAACGAAAACAAAAACAATGAATTATACTTTCATATCCCAAAACTGAGAGCCAGTTTGGTGTAGTGGTTAAGGCACCAGGCTAGAAACCGGGAGACCGTGAGTTCTAGTCCCGCCTTAGGCACAAAGCCAGCTGGGTGACCCTGGGCCAGTCACTCTCTCTCAGCCCTAGGAAGGAGGCAATGGCAAACCGCTTCTAAAAAGCCTTGCCAAGAAAACTGCAGGGACTTGCCCAGGCAGTTGCCAGGAGTCAACACTGACTCGAAGGTGTACACACACACACACGCACACACACGCACACACACACAAATCCCAAAACGACACCCATTTATTCCAAAATACATCCCTACTAGATACAATTTTTTAAAATTATTATTATATTTTTTTATCCCACCTTTATTATTTTTATAAATAACTCAAGGCAGGGAACATACCTCATACTCCTTCCTCCTCCTATTTTCCCCACAACAACAACCCTGTGAGGTGGGTTGGACTGAGAGTGAGTGACTGGCCCAAGGTCACCCAGCCGGCTTTCATCCCTAAGGCAGGACTAGAACTCACACTCTCCTGGTTCCTAGCCTGGTGTAGGTTGCTTATAATAAACAAAACAAAATATAAAGAAAACAAACATGAAATATTCCCTCACATATGGCCAGAAGATTTTCACATATACAGCTAACAGATTTTCTCATACAGTATATGCCAGTACATATATTTTGGAACAATTAACATTAATATATCACATTTTAAAAAATCTATCTTAGAATAAAATTATGTTAAAACCAAAGAATATAGGTTCTTTTCCATGTTCCCTTTTAATATTTTCTGAGACAGTCTATGGGCACTTACTACCCTCACAGCTTCCAAAAAGTAAAAAAAGCCTGTTTTATATAAATCAGATATCTCTAATTTGGAGGCGAGCCTTAAATGTTCTTTCGGCAGTTTGAAGTCTGTTTTCCAAAACCTCTTTTCAGCGCTTCATTTAAGATAGAAATGCATTGCTAATAAAACCAGATGAGAAAAAAGAAAAGAAATAGCAGTCCAAACTGAAAATGAGATTCGGTCAACTCAATTATGTATTTTATTATTATTCGTCAAGTTTGATTTAGTGTTCCATTGGTCTTTTGACCAGCTTCCACTGGTCTCTTCCAAGAAGAAAAATTATTTTTAAAAAATTGTCTCCATCGAAACAAATAAGAACACCCAAAAAACCAAAAACAAAACAAAACAAAAAACCCCACCCTCTTTAACGGAGATAAATTTACACTTAGATACTAAGAGTTAATATTGCTAAAATGTCAACATTTGCGAACCTCAGCAATCATATTTTTTTCCAAACTGTTCAGTAAATATGTCCCAAAACATTTATGTAGAATAATAAAAGATCTAGAAAAGTTTGAAGAATAAACAGAGCAAGCTGCATCTCAAAGTCTGATAGCCTCTAGTATGAGGATGGGGTGGGACGCCCCTGTGCTTGACCGTACGTATTCTGATGGGAGTAAAGTGTGTGTCTGTCCTGGAAGTGGAGTTACAATTACAGAGATGCAGCTGTATAGACATAATCTAATATCATAGTCTGGGACTCAGAAGCTATCCACACCAGCGATTTACAGCATTATCCAGCCATCAGTGTAGTGACATAGCATTAATATGGACAGGTTTTATATAACCATAGTGCTGGATGGATGATGCTATAAATCACTAGCCTATATAGCCTCTGTCACAACATCGTCCCCTTCTGCTATTTCATATATGACTGGTGTGTCCTGGGGAAAGGATATGAAGCAAGAGTAGTGGTAACAAAAGCAGTTGTATTTTGAGTGGCTTGGCTACAATATTTTGTGCACATCAAGCGCCATCTCTATGCAGTAATATCCTGCAAAAGGCATGGACTGAAACTCTATATCCCAATATCCTCACAGGAAATATCCCTAGTCTTTTCTGGGCAGTTTGCCCAATAGGAGGCTGAATAATAAAAACTGGTCTTAATTGAACAGGTTCCCCACACAGACACACAAGAAAGCTACACCTTTACCATGCTAAGGAATCATTATTTGATTAGGTAGATTGAGTGGATTTGAGTGGATATTGATTGGGTGGATCTGATGTCTTTGAATTCCACTGTTTTTCATCAGGTGTAATCCACTGCAACATGGATTACCATTTTGGGGGTGTGCAAGTGAGCGTTTAGGAGGAGAGAAATCCCCACAATATGAGCAAACCATATTCATTGAGTTTTAAATCTTCTTGGTGTTTAGAACAAAGGTCATAAGATTGAATGCCAAGTCTATTGACATGGTAAAAGGCAAATTTTTAAAATATTTTTGACAAGTCCAACATAAAACTGACTTTTTGCATCCTAATAGTAGTGTATCTCTATCAGGAGGGGCAACGGGTGGCTCTCCAGACCTGAACTGTAGAAGCCCCTGACAAGATCTGGAGCGCTGTCGTTGTTACGCCTGGACATTCTTCTGCATTCAGATTATGTAGCCAAGAACACTTTTTAAAGAGCTAAAGTGCATTTCCTAAACTTAAATCAGAGAACAACAGAATAAATCTTTCTGATCACTGAGGAAATAAGGAACCATTAGGAACTTGACAGGCCACACTATTGGCTTAAGGTTTTCAGTATATTAACCCATTAGTAATAGCAGATGACCTAGAAGGATAGGAAAAATAATTTGTCTTTTATGGGAAATCTGCCAATATGTTCCAAACTGGAGCTTATTAAATAAAAAATAAAAATAACATGAAGGATAAAGAAGAACGCTGCAAATTATTAGTACATCCAGAATTAATGTAGTTTTTACTTCAGCGTATTGAAATTGTACAAATCTCTCTATGGGCCAGATATCTCTTTATGTGTCTCTATACAGGAATTCCAATGTACGTACAAATGCATTCCAATATCAGGGGTCTTGACAGTAAAATTCTTTAAATCACTTTGCTTGTTTGAAAAGAAGAAATAGGATCAAGACACAGATTCTCTTACATATGGTACTTGTTTGCAAGCAGATCATTTCTAGATTTAGTTTAGCCAGCATATTATGCATGCAGAATTATGGACATCTTTCACATTTCAAAAAAAGTATAATCTAAGAATTTGTTAGGATATCTTGGTTTAAGTAAAGATCATATCCTATTCATTAAGAGGAAAAAGGCCTTCCATCAAGTGGACCTAAATATCTAAAAGGAAACACAATGGGAACTTGGATAAATGAGAATTTACAGGATCTCTCTGCTATAGGAATGTGCCTGTTGTGCTAAGATGAAAACCACTATTTCAGGGCATGAATTTCCATAATTGCTTTTTAAAGAAAAAACTCCACAACACTTAAGAATCCGCTACTCATAAATGAAACCATTTGTTCAATTTGAAAGTGCACAGCCTGCCTTCCCCGAAGCCCCTTCTAAAGTTTCTGATCAAAGAGAAAATAAAGAATACTCTATAACATGAGTTAAATTAGTTTACTTTTAATTAAATGCAAATTTAAATTTAAATTAAATCAGATTAGTTTTTAATGTAACGCCACCTACTTTTGAGAGTGTAATTTTTGGGAAAACAAAGGCTATTTGTAGTTTTCAGCCAAGTAGAGGATGTACATACATCCCTTTTTAACTAAGTTTAATAAAACAAGATTATATGGGAAGCATATGATCAATCCAAAAGAAAATTCCCCTGAGAAGATACTATTCTGTCTGGGAGGAAAGCTTCCACTGGTACTAAAAACCGCATTGTTTGTTCCTAGGAAATTTCATTTATGAGAACCAGAAATCATAAATGTAATAGGATGTTTCATCAAAAATTCAGATTTCATTACCCCAATTAGGAAATTGTGGGCAAATATGCATTAAGATTCTGTGGAAGGATGAACTTCAATGGAGAGGGTTTGTATGTGGAACGAAAAATAGCAGGTGGATGTGCCAAATACAGCCACTAACAGAAAACTCTGATCCAGTGGAGGTGCTACCAACAGAACATGGTGAGAAGTGGTTTTCTGTAATTGCCTATACTCCTCCACAAATCTGCTCCAAAAGTTTGGATTTTAGAGAACACTGTGGAATGGGTGGGAGAATCAATGAAGATCAGCGGTCCCTCCCCTGCATTTATAGAAGTATCACTGGACAAAAGAACCTTCCATCAGCAGAGGGATACCAACAAGGTGGTTCTATCAGACCAGGAGAGCTCTGCATCATCTAGATGGTAGCCATTTCATCACATTATCCAAATTATTTGCAACCCAATGGGACTTGAACTTAACTGTAACTTTAAGAATTGGTGGCTGAGCTTGTTCCTTCTCTATCCATTTTCCTTTTCTGTAGGAAGCTGCATACTTTCTTAGTACTGATACTTGTTAGCTGCTCTGTGATAATTCTGGCTAATTTTTTTTTTAATGGGCTAAATTAATAAGTGCACATCAGAACTGCCATGATTCAGTCGGAGCATGATAAATGTGTTTAGGATCTGACTGAAATTTATGAATTTAATGATATGAAATATGTGGAAGTCTATCCCATTTCTTCCTGTGTTATATTTTAAACTGTGGAGTCCTTGGTGCTCTCTGAGCCTTGTTGTTTTCTTGCAGACGTTTCATTGCCAGACTAGGCAACATCTTCAGTGCGAAAAGGGAGTGGGACTTGCTCTCTGTTTATATATCATGGCTTGTCCTGCTTGTGTTGCTGGAGATGTTGTTCTCCCCTTCATCATAATCATTGGCGATCACTCGTAGCCGAGTAAGATTGTCTTCCAAGGGTAAAATTTTAACGGTGGATCCGTAAGTGGCTATAAAGGCCAATTCTGGATCCGCACAACCTCCCACAATGAGGGCATAGGTTTCCGGGTGGGAGACGGTCATGATGAGGGTTTGCCTGACGTGCCTTCCTTTTAGCTCTTTTCTCCTTTTCGCCCTGTACTCGTGCTTCTTCAAAGTCCATAGCGCCATTAATAAAGGATGACCTCCAATTGAAACGCTCATGAGTTAGGGCTTCCCAGTTCTCAATGCTGATATTACATTTTTTTAAATTAGCTTTGAGAGTATCTTTGAATCTCTTTTGCTGTCCACCAATATTCCGTTTTCCATTCTTAAGTTGGGAGTAAAGTAGCTGCTTTGGAAGACGATGGCCAGGCATTCGAACAATATGGCTGGTCCAGCGAAGTTGATGTTGGATTGAAGCAGGTAGGCCCAAAAGTCTCCTTTTGATATTAAAAGCTTAGTTAGCAATCTTGATGTTGCAAGCTTGTTTCAATGCTGGTGGTTTTTGCTTCTTCTAATACGCTAACATTAGTCCGCCTATCTTCCCAAGTCATTTGCAGAATTTTTCGGAGGCAGCGTTGATGGAATCTTTCAAGAAGCTGGAGGTGGCGTTTGTAGAGGGTCCATGTTTCACAGGCGTACAGAAGGGTTGGTAGTACAATGGCTTTGTAAACAAGCATTTTGGTCTCCCTGTGAATGTCCCGATCCTCAAATACTCTACGCTTCATTCGGGAGAAAGCTACACTCGCAGAGCTCAGGCGATGCTGAATTTCAGTGTCGATGTCGGCTTTTGTAGATAAATGGCTGCCGAGATAAGAAAAGTGATTGACATTTTCTAGTGACACACCTTTAAGCTGGATTGATGGCGCTGCGGAGGGATTGGTTCGAAAATGCTGGTAAAGCACTTTGGTTTTTTTAATGTTAATCGAGAGGCTGAGTTTTTCATATGCTTCTGCAAAGATGTTTAGGATAGTTTGAAGATCTTCCTCGGAGTGTGCACAGACTACGTTATCATCAGCATATTGAAGTTCTATAACAGAAGTTGCAATTACCTTATTTTTTGCTTTCAGCCTACTAAGATTAAAAAGCTTTCCATCTGTTCGATATATAATTTCTACACCAGTAGGAAGTTTCTCTTCAACAAGGTGTATAATCATAGCGATGAAGATAGCGAATAAGGTTGGAGCAATAACACATCCCTGTTTAACGCCGGATTCCACTTTAAATGGATCGCTTTGAGAGCCATTGTTATCCAGGATTGTTGCCATCATGTCGTCATGGAGTAACCGCAAGATGTTCACAAATTTATCAGGGCATCCGATTTTCAGAAGGATGGTCCAGAGAGCAGTACGATTTACAGTATCAAAAGCTTTAGTCAGATCAATAAACGCCATGTACAGAAAAATGCTCCTTGCATTTTTCTTGAAGCTGTCGTGCAGTGAAGATCATATCCACTGTTCCCCTGGAAGGGCGGAAGCCATTTTGCGTTTCAGGGAGGATGTCTTCTGATACAGATAGGAGAAGGTTTGCAATGATCTTTGCCAGGATTTTGCCTGCTGTGGCTAGAAGGGAGATGCCTCGATAGTTTCCACAGTCTGTTCTATCACCCTTTTTAAAGAGAGTGATAATTATGGCATCCCTAAAGTCTGCTGGAATCTCCTCCATCTAGATTTTTTCGATGAGCTTATGAACCTTGTTGTGGTGAGTGGGCTTGTGTGTTCATTGTTCCCAATGAACCCTGTGAGCGAAGCCGTCGGGAGTCATGTACTCCTGGCAGGGTCACCCATGGCGGTAAGGTCCAGGGGGAGGAACCAGACAAAGAACGATCCAAGAAAGTCCTCAACGGCAGAACAGGCGGAAGATAACAAGGTGTATTGTTACAACGGCTGCGAAGGCGGATGAAGGCTGCCTTAGGAGTTCCTTGATTGGGCTGTTGTTTGCTGCTTGGTTGATTGACTGAGTTAATAGTTCCATGATTAGGGTATATTGTGTTGTTCGATTGTTTCTCTGGTGCTAATCTTGGTGTAAATCTTTGCATATCTGGGTGATGATAGCTGGCAAGGCCGTGTTCTGGTCTTTTGGCTTTTCTATTGTCTCTTATGAATGGTATGTAAATGTTGTTTACCTCTATGTGTCTGTTGATGGCTGCTTTGTCTGAGTGCCAAGCTATATATATTATATTTTAAAAGAGATATAGAAATATCATATTAAAGTTACATGGATTTGAAATTTGTCTCTGGATTAGATTAAATGCTAATATTTGGAACTTCACAACTGGTTTAAATGATTCATTTATACGTCATTGTCTCATCATTAATTTAGACCACAAGCTGTATGTTCAAAGCAATTCCTCCTGAATCTTGGTTCTTTTCTGCCAATATTCATATTAAAACTGATTAATTTATTTTAAGGAGGAGGCAAATATAATTGACATTTATTGCCCATCATGGTTATGAAATTCCAAGCATTTATGGGCAGGAAGTATTGCGTTGACATTGCGAATCCATTGATTAAAAATATTGGTTAAATGCTGCAGACTTCAAATGTTCTTTTGGAGCATTTCATGTTTTTTTTAAAAGCTTCTACCTAAAATTTACAGATTTAGACTTCAAGAAAAGCCAAAATACCTTCCTCATTATTTTGAAATGTTGGACCCCATGTTTATTATTGTATGTCTGTGTTACCAAAATAGATTGTCTTTTGAATTTATTTTTTTCGCTGTTTATCTTTTGTATTTTTATACTCTGTTTATTTTTTGTAATCTTGAATACAACCAATAAAAGGAAAAAAAAGATTGCTTTGGCTTTCCTAAATTTGTATTTTAAAAATGGAGACATTAAAAATTATTTTGCCTGCTAGCTCCTGAAATTTCTTGACTATCCAGCAATAAAGATGCTTTTGCTTGTTTCATAGTAGCGTGCTCTGTTCAGAAGTGGATGTGTAAATGTACATCTTAAAAAGCAGTCTGAAATTTGCACATGGCTTTCATTTACTGCCAAATGATACCCAGACACATCTCTTTGCATTCTTTCTATTACTGTATGTGTACATAATAGAGTTTTCTCATCCCACCTAAGGACAGAAAATGTTACTGCTGTGATGAGATTTTAAAAGTTAAAATTGGGCCAACTGAGCAGAACTTTTAAAGCCATAAAACCATATTTTCCTTTGAGAGACCTACACACAGATCAGTTTCTGTACCTGTTGCCTTCTGTATTGTAGACCTGTTTTTTCACTATGGTCCTTGATTTTCATTACTAGAACTTGCATATCATTTGCATTTCAGAGCATCACTATGTCATCAGCATAGTGCAGGTTGCTGAAATTTTCATATGAGGACAAGGAGATGTTTTGGGATGGCCGTTCTCCTAAGCACATTCCATAGCTTGTCATTGTTGATACAACGGAAAGCTTTTCTTTAATCAATGAAGCACATACTGACTTATTTTTGATACTGTATTATCTGGTTTTCTCAATTATGCATGTATCAGTAATAATGTCTCTTGTTCCTCAGCCTTTTGTAATGCCAGCTTGAACATCTGGTATCTCCCGTTCCATGTTGGATGATCCTAAGCAATATTTTTTTAGCATGTGAAATTAAGGGTATTGTACAGTAGTTTGCCCACTCTTTTAAGTCTCTTTTCTTTCCTATTAGCATGTAGCTGACCTCTTGCAATCTGCTGGCCACTATTTCTTTCTGCAGATTTGCTGGCATAGTTTGGTTAGAACTCTTATTGATTCTTCTTCGGTTGCTTCCCATATTTCCGTAGCTATTCCATCAATTCCTATAGCCTTCCAACTTGGTAACGAGAGGAGTTTTTCATGCTCTGCATGGTAAACTTCTTCTGACTGAAAGTGTCCAATTCCAGTCCATTTCAATTTACTGGTGCCTTAAAGTCAATGCATACTTGTTTCATCTTTCACTGTGTTAAACTGTCCCACGTTCATGCTTCTTATATTCCATGTTCCCACCATAATTCTGTCTTTGCAGCTTCAGATTTTCTTTTCCTGTATGGAAACATCAGCAACTAGATACCCCAAAGGCTTTAATCTAGCCATAACATAAACACTATTAGTATGCCAAAAGATTCTAAATTCTTCCTCAGTAGCATGTTGAGTGCCATCTGACTGAGGGGCCCATCATCTGGCAATATATTGTCAATCACTTTATATTGGCTATCCATGTGGGGTTTTTGGTAAAATACAGGAGTGATTTACCACTGCCCTTTTCCAGAGTATGAAATGATGACTGTGCCATTGTCACTAAAGTGATCATCTGCCTCCTGCATCTTTCTATACATTGCTTACTTTAGCTGGGCAGCTGGGATGGCCTTCATGGGTGGCCCAGTTGGGATTATATACTCTTGGCATACACTCCTGGCATTCTTCACTCATCCTTCCCTGGAATACACGACTATGATGAAGCAGCACAACAGAACCTTAGGGGGACACACCCCATCCCCCCCCCAACACATCTCCACTGAAGGTACATCTCTAATAACTCCCATTATTGGTCACTTGACTTCACCTCCAATGCTAGGGATGAAGAAACGTAAACAGATTTTATACACCTTAAGGCTTATGGGCGCTTTTTGTTTGGCACATGTGACACCTCTGCTTTGCAAGCTGTACTGGCTGTCAGTATGCTTCCAGATTCAATTCAAGCAGCTAGTAGTTACCTATAAAGCCCTTCATGGCTTCAGGTCAGTTTACTTATGGACTGTCTCTCCCCAGTTGTATCTACCTGCCCTGTTAGATCTGACAGAAGAGGCATGCTCTGGGTCCCATCCATTAGGAAGTACCATCTGGAAGAATTTCTGTCATAGCACCTGCTCTCTGGAACATCATTTCCCAGGAGATTAGACGTGTCCTGACCATGATGGCCTTTTGTAAGGTCCTTGAAGACCTGGTTTTGTTTACCGAGCCTGTGGCCTCAGATTGTGGTTGAGCTTGTATCATGGTTGTGTTAATTGTTGTTGGTTGGTGTTTTTTTTTAATCTCAGCTGATATATATGTTATTAGTTTGTTATAATGTTTTTATCTTGCTTTTAATAATTGTTAGCTGCCCAGAGTCATGTACTTGAGATGGGGAGCTTTATAAATTGAAAGAAAGAAAGAAAGAAAGAAAGAAAGAAAGAAAGAAAGAAAGAAAGAAAGAAAGAAAGAAAGAAAGAAAGAAAGAAAGAAAACATACAATTCCATCTTCTTAACAGCAGTTTATTCTGATCAATATGGAAAGGACGGGACTAGGGCTTTGTTACCTATTGTATAATACAGTATCAATCCACTTCTGTGTATATAACATAAATAAAATAATTTAAACTGGAACTTTATGATGTGATTTAATTAAGAGACTGCAAAAGCATGCAATGGATAAGCATCACATTATTTCCTCACTGGAAGACTAAATATTACCATAAGATTTGGGGAAGATTAATCTTCCCTTCCCTTTACAATATCTAATAGCAGAACTTTCTTGAATACATCAGCCATAATTAATGATTAATTAACAGTGACATATGCACAAACAAGCATCTGCAGTGAGCTGCATAAATTAGGACTGCAGGAATAGACACAATATGGAACAACCCTTTCTTTCTTGGTGTAAGAAACAATGGAATGACTATGTTTCTTTATGTTTATTAGGTCAGGAAAGAATTGATAAATGCATAGCTTCTACAAGTGCAAATCATGTAATATAATAATGCTGGGTGACTTTGGGCCAGTCACTCTCTCTCAGCCCAACTCACCTCACAGGGTTGTTGTTGTGGGGAAAATAGGAGGAGGAAGGAGTATTAGGTATGTTCGCCGCCTTGAGTTATTTATAAAAATAATAAAGGCGGGATAAAAATTAAATAAATAAATATGACATTATATATGTGTACGAACCTCAAATATGACGCTTCCAATTAGCATTTATCTATTTGTTCTGGCCTACTCTAATTATGAAACATACAAGGATCAAAAACAATTGAAAACTGTACCTTTAATAAGATATGAATAGACACATTACACCCACAGACACACACACACATATCTAAGGTTAGATTGCTTGCCTGCCACCAATATCAACTGGAACCAATCTTGGAGAAAGGAAGAGAACCATCGTTTCTTCTTCAGCTAGTCCAGAAGGACACCATGGTCACTGAGAGTTCAAGGAGTGCCATGATGGATGTACTACTTCCATCCCATGCCCTTCATAAGTCATCAACAAGTGCAACCAGTGCTGTCTTAATACTATCCCTAGCCTGAATCCAGAGTGAAAGGGTTCTAGATAATCCACTTCCTCTAAGGGCCTTTGGAGCAGTAAAGGAGAAAAAACCTAAAAACGGAAGGTTGGAGACCAGATGAAAATTGTCCAGTTCTGTTGGATCCAGAGATGGTTTCTTGAGGAAAGGGCAGGCTACCATCACTTTAAGAGCTAGTGGAAGCAACCCCTGTCTCAAGGATGCATTTACCACCACTTGGACCCAACCACATGACACCACCCTGGAGGTTTTAACCAATCAGGAGTGGCATTGATCTAACACACATGGTCACCCCAACAGCTCCTTATTTATGAAGGGTTTTTTTTGGATCATAGATCCTTTATCAAAGCACTGAAAATTCTTCAGCTTTTGGTTGTACACACTGTAGATTGTATCTATGATTGTGTACAGCCTGAAGTACTAGTGAATTTTTCAGCTGACAAAGGATCTAGGGCCCAAATAAACCAAATACAAGAGATAATAAATTAATTTAAGAAACACAACAATAAATGATGAGTAGTGCTAACAAAGAGACACTTAAGTGTCAAAAGGCATGATCAGGCTATGGACTTAGAAAGAGCAATCACAGAAACAGAAACAGACTTCTGCATTGGCTCCATCCAGGTAACTTATTTTAAACAAAATAGAGAATTCTATCCTTATTGGGAGAAAAATTGCTATATACATGAAGCCCACTTCTCCACACAGGTAATTTGAATCAGAAGAGGCATGGAGTTTATTTTTGTTGCATTAAAGTGTGATCAACAGTAGTACAACACAAGGAGAATGGTACTGGAAAATCTGTAATATTCTTTTGAGATCTCAAGCAGAAATGGGGATGGAGGAGTTATATATACCAACTGTGCTGAAAGGAACTCATATAATTTACAACCCACTAAACATGCAAGCTCACTCTTCTTCCAACACTTCCTGTTTTGTTTGGAAGTCTTGCAAAAGACATGGTTCAAAAGCTCTTCCTCTGCATTTAATATCCATACAGTTTACTGGAAATCCACTGGTTATTCTTTATTGCTTAATTTAAAAAGAAGCAATGTGAGTACCAGACTTTCCAAGCAGACAAAGAAATATGCTGACTTGTTACACTGACTCTCAGTGGTGGTCAGCTCTGGCAGTCTGAGAACAATCAGATCAGACCAGAAAGCATCAAAGCCCTGCCAGATGTCCATCTCTCTAACAAAGAAGAAAGAAAACAAACAAACAAACAAAATTAAGCCAGTAGGGAAGGTATAATTTTCATACACCCAACAAAGGAGCTAGAAAACTGACACTACAAAGGCGGTCCTAGAGTAAATTATCACTTAGGTTTATAAAAGTAAATAAGCAGGAAGACTATCATCTCCAAGAAGACAGGGCAGTTATAAACATTTCAGTTTTGATCCAGCAGTATCACACCGCCAAATACGACACTGTTAGGTCCTACTGCTAGCTGAGATATGGCAGACGAGGCTATAAAAACATTAATTATTTAATGTTTAATATCTTTCTACACCTATCTCCTGATCAGTTTGAGTTTCTTCCTACAAGAAAGATGGTAGATTCAGTTAAAAGGCTACTAAATGTCCTAAGTATACTAACACACTCATTCTGTTTTTAGATGCTTTCCAAAGCATAAATTAGAGTGGAAAGTAAATTTCTTGTTTAAATTGTTATTGAAAATGGGGTTTGGAAATATAGTAAAACCTTGATACTCCAGACCTCTATTCAGTGGTGTTCAGATTTAAGCAACAACATTTTATTTCAGACTTCCAAAGCTATCCAGACAACTGATATAATTTACATCATTTGCGTCAAATGATATAATTAAGTAATTATTTTTCAGTTAGGTAATTGCTCAAACGACACAAATGGAAATCAAGTCAGTTGTGTAAATTCAAATGTAATGGACATTGGGGTTTAACAGAAAGCCCTTCCCCCAAATGGTTTGTTAAACTAAAGTTTTACTTATGTTCATTTCTATAATTAATTCATGCACCTGCTGGTAGAAGGGTATTAGTAGCATATGGATTCTTGCAAGCAACAAATGTTTGTTGAAAGAAGCAAAAGTCACTGTGCGTAAGATTATGCATCTGCCAATTCATCATATGGAAGGGAGAGCTGACTATGTCAGGAGAAATATAAAAGTAAGTTGAATGCAGTGGGAATGGGTTACTTAAGAAGTGTGTGATTTAAAAAAGTTCAAGAATGAATGAGCACTATACTTATATGAACTCAACCGCCCAGGGTCCGACCCTCTTTGAGGGGGAGATGGGCGGTGATAAAAATTTGATCAATAAAATAAAATAATAAATAAAATAAATAAAATAAATAAAATAAAATAAAATAAAATAAAATAAAATAATAAAATAAAAAAATAAAATAAAAAAATAAAATAAAATAAAATAAATAATAAAATAAAATAAAATAAAATAAAATAAAATAAAATAAATAAAATAAAATAATAAAATAAAATAAAATAATAAATAAAATAAAATAAAATAAAATAAAATAAAATAAAATAAAATAAAATAAAATAAAATAAAATAAAATAAAATAAAATAAAATAAATACAAAATAAAGAGAACTTGCCAAACAAATATATAAGGAAAAGGATGAGAGGCAGAGGAAGACTGGACATTTTGGCTGAAAAGACTTGGTGGGATCCTCACAGAAAAGAGCTGAGAAGTTTAAGGAACAAAAGGCTATGAATTAGTGTATGGATATGGTGAAAGCAAGGATGATTTACAAGGACAGAAAGATATGGAGAATAGTGAATAGTAATAGTGTAGACAATATTTAGTTATTTGGAGTCCTTGGTGCTCTCTGAGCCTTGTTGTTTTCTTGCAGACGTTTCATTGCCAAGCTAGGCAACATCTTCAGTGCGAAAAGGGAGTGGAACTTGCTCTCTGTTTATATACCCTGGCTTGTCCTGCCTGTGTTGGTGGGGGTGTTGTACTCTCCTTGGTAGTACCTTGATTGGGTTGTTGTTTGCTGCGTGGTTGATTGACTGTGTTAATAGTTCCTTGAATAGGGTCTATTGTGTTGTTTGATTGCTCCTCCGCTGCTAATCTTGCTGTTAATCTTTGCATATCTGGTTGTTGATTGCTGGCCCAGAGGTGTTCTGGTCTTCTGGCTTTTCTATTGTCTCTTATGAATGGTATGTAAATGTTGTTTACCTCTATGTGTCTGTTGATGGCTGCTTTGTCTGAGTGTCAAGCTTCCAGGAATTCTCTAGCATTTTTGGATTTGGCTTGGTTTAATATGCTCAGTTTCCCAGTTGAAAGTATGGTTAAGTCTGTCCATGTTTTGTGAGATTAAGGAGTTTTCATCATGTCTTCTGACTGCTAGTTGGTGTTCATGGATGCGTTCTGCTAGTCTTCTGCCAGTCTGTCCTACATAGTGGCTGTTACAGTCCTTACACTGTATGTTGCAGATAACTCCTGTTTTTTCTTCTTGGGCTACTGGGTCTTTTGGTTTACTTACGATGTTCTGAAGGGTTTTGGTTGGTTTGTGTGCTACAGTGATGCCGTGTGGTTGTAACAGTCTATTAGTAGTTTCTGAGATGTTTCTGATGTATGGCAGTGTAATCCTTTTCATAGCTTCTGTTGGTTTTGCTGTGTTGGGTTGAGTGGTCAGGCACTTTTTGATAAAGTTGCGTGGATATCCATTTTGCTGGAAGATGCTATATAAGTGGTCTGTTTCCTTTTTCTGGTGTTCTGGGTTGCTGCAGTGTGTTTGTGCTTGTCTGAATAGTGTTCTTACACAGCTCCTCTTGTGTGAGGTAGGGTTATTGCTTTGGTAGTGGAGCACTTGGTTAGTGTGGGTAGATTTCCGGTAGACTTGTGTTTCTAGAATGCCATCATTTCCTCTACTGATGAGGATGTCCAAGAAGGGTAGTGTGTTGTTGTTTTCTTCTTCCCTTGTGAATTTTATTCCTTTGAAGATGTTGTTGATGGCTTCATGTGTTTCCTCCAGTTGATCCTTTTTTATTATGACGAAGGTGTCATCTACATACCAGATCCATACTTTGGGTTGTATGTGTGGGAGTGCTATCCTTTCTAGACGTTGCATTACTATCTCTGCTATGAGTCCTGAGAGTGGTGATCCCATAGGTGTTCCTTTGATTTGTTGGTATATTTGTCCATCAAACTGAAAGTAGGTGGTGAGGCAGAGGTTGATGAATATATATGAAGATGTTGCCTAGCTTGGCAATGAAACGTCTGCAAGAAAACTACAAGGCTCAGAGAGCACCAAGGACTCCACAGTTCAATCCTGAGCTACAAATATTCTCTTCGAATATTTAGTTAATTTCCTAGTCTCTTAATTCTTGATTTATTTTGTTTTGCTCACTACTTCTCATTCTTTTTCTGTGCCGTCCATGGTAACACTGTTTACCATGAAAAGGCAGGGATGATGGAATATATGTATGTAAAAAGCTCATTAGTAGGGATATACAAAATGTTTTGAATTCAAAACCTTCTGAGTTTGAAACAGGCTGCTCCAATTTATTTGTTTGTTTGTTTCTCTGTCTACAATAATGTTACATGTCATTATTCTACTCTCTGGAAGAACAGAGCATTGTAGCCATGCCTAACCTGAAGTTTCACAGGTCAGAATGGCCCAAACTGAATTTGGCACAACTGTTGTGTTCTCAAAACCTTTTACACAGCCCTCATATTTAGCATCAATGAACATAGTTTTTTTTTCAAATAAAGTAGCCACTCTCTTCTATTTTGTTTGATCTTATTACACAGAAACATTAGCATATAATATCAGAAATAACAAGACTATTCAAGGTCTTAATATAAAAACATTACAGCATGTACTTAATCTGTTTGCAGATGATATATCCATTTTAAAAATCCAGTAAAGAACTCAACTATGATTTTAGATCAATAAATGATTTGTATTTAGGAATTAACTCTGATAAACCATCTGCTATGTTAATTAATAGCAATAAAGAATCAAGAGGAATTTTTAAATTTCATACACTATCCGTGTTGGCCTTATATATTTAGGAATAATTTATTACAAAGTACCGGCACCAATTAAGGAAACACTTCAGCACAAGATTAAACCAGAACTTAAGTAATGGAGACATGTTTAATTATCACAGTTTGGTGCATTTCAAATGACTATTCTTCCAGATGTTTTATTTTTTATTCAAACACTCCCTATTCCATTGCTAATTACTTGGTTTCATATACAATGATTCTTCCCCCTTCACTATAACTGTAAAATTACTAG
Source organism: Charina bottae (assembly GCA_023362775.1). Lineage (NCBI taxonomy): Eukaryota > Metazoa > Chordata > Lepidosauria > Squamata > Charinaidae > Charina > Charina bottae. The sequence goes on from JALMGJ010000003.1 coordinate 177,265,008, forward strand.
AATGATGCAAATTACAGTGCACACAATGATAGAAAGAAAAATATGTTGATTTAGAGATACCAGATTTGAAATATTATTTTAATGTATATTTTCCAGCATCCCACACTGCTGCTGGGAGTTAAAGTTCGGCAACATTTGGAGGGCCATATGTTTTCCCTGACCTTGATTTAAGGCTTTAACTCCTTCCCAGTTTCTGTTGTTCTTCCAATCTCACCCTCCTCGGCAGCTTTGTAACTGCTCTTCACAACTATTACCCTAGTTTTTGAAGCAACTGTTTCTAAAGTAGTGAATCCTATACCTAAATAGTCCCTGCAAGAAAAGACAGTCCACAGCTTCCTTAGGCAGCTTATTTGAGTGTCGTTTGTTCTTCTTCATATTATACCAGAGTCCCTGCAGTTGGCCAGGTGATGAAACATCCAGCTTTTTCTTATTTATTCTTATATGGCACAGATCCTTCATAATCTACGCACTTTTTCCCAATCTTTTCTATACTAGCTGGGAAATCTTAGCGACTGTCACGCAGTGCAACTGCACAATGCTGGGTTCGGTAGAGTAAATCTAAATAATATCTCACCTGTGCTGTAGAAGAATATTTTTTCCCAAGTCATTACATTGCCTCTTTCACATGAAGGCCGGGAGCTGTCCAGCAGTCTTCCACCCAACGTATCAGGAATGCATCAAAAGGAAATATACATATGTACTAATCTATAGAAGTAATACTGTGCTAAGGTTCAGCATCACAGGACCAGGGATTCCCATTGTGTGGAAGAGTTATACAGGTAGTCCTTGTTTAAAAACCACAATTAGGACTGGCAACTCAGTCATTAAGCAAAACGGTAGCTAAGTGAAAGCACAACTGTGCTTACAATCTTACTTCAGCTTTCCTTTGCTTTACAGACCTGTGAAAGTGTAAATATGAGGACTGGTCACAAAGTTACTTTTTCATCACTGTTGTAACTGCGAATGGTCACTAAACGAGGCAGCCACTAAACAAGGACTACCTCTATACACTTGTACATCAAGTGTATGTACACAAACAATTTCAATTAGTTTTAAACATGTGAGGGTGGTGGATACTGGAGTGGGAATATGGAGCTAATCCATGTAGCTCCTTTACCTCCCTTATGCATTTTTTTTCCTGCAAATGCTGAAAGTCTTGTGAGAACCCCTCATATTTTCCTATAATGAATTCATAAAAAATGGAAATCTCTCTTGAGTTGAGTAAATGCTGGTGACTTTATGGAATGTTCATATAGTTTCCTTGGCAACAATATGGAAATAGCTGCCACTGTTTTCATCCCACCTTTTTAAAAAAGACTTCCTAGTGTAATCTAGCGCTTAGGTATGGTGGTTTCCTATCCAAACAAAGCCATGTCTAATCCTGCTTAATTTTTTGAGAACAGCCAAGGATGGCCAGGTGCTATACACAAAGGAGATTCTTACCCCTACAGAACACTGCTGAGAACCTCCAGGTTACTATCTTTTGCAATTTTTTCCAGTAATTTTCCATATACACTATAGCAAGTTTATATAAGACCACATTTTTTGAAGTTTCCTATGAGGATGATTTATGACCAACTGCATTCCACTTGTCCACTAAACATGACATTTTAAATACAAACAGCATCAGATTAGCCTGGCAGGGTTGGCAAAAAATGTAATACAAAATATAAACAACAACATTGTTTTGTAGCATTCCTGTGAAATTCTGGAGGTAGCAAATAAAAATACAGTATCCCAAACTAAGGCATCCATTTGTGTTAATGGCGAAAGTAAGATGAGAGCAACTGTTCATTCCTCTTGAAGCATGCTCTGAGAGCACAGTTTAAAATATAAATGAATAAAAATCTGCCTTGGGATTCTGGAAGCTCACTAGGAATACGTAAAAGCGGGAGGTGAAGCCAGCAATTCTTGGCCTGCTGACACAGCCATAGTAGGGTAATTCTTATTTGCTGCAGCTCAGAGGGATATTCAGTTACAGTGGAGAAATCATAACAAAGACAGGAAACAGATCAGCACTCTCTGGTTTAACGCCCTCCCTGGGGACCTTGTTTCTAAACTGCAGATGTTCTTAACCTTGTCTTAAAACGCAGTTGTATCACATACCCCAGCCTGATGAAGTTAAGGATAGTATATAAACCGAAACAATTCAAGTCAGAGCAGAGAGGGTGGCTTTCTTATATGCCAGTTGGAGCAGCTGATCTTTTAAAAAATATTGTCTATCAATGAGCACTGTATGTATGTATGTGTTTGTGTGTGTGTGTGTGTGTGTGTGTGTGTGTATACACACACACACACACATACACATATATGTATATACAGTACACACACACACACACACACACTATACATTATTAAGGAAAATGTCCAAAATGCCAATATACTGTATATATACTTTGCAATAATGAAAAGAAAAAAAAACTCAGCAACATTTTGCCTGGAAACAGCAATCTGTTGCTTTTTGTCATTTCTCGAGAAATGATTTTCAAATGAAGGGAAGCATTAGACTCCTCCACCAACCACAACGGTTTCTACGACTGCAGCTTGTCTCTGCTCTGTTGCCCTTTGTTCTTCAGTTTTGCTGTCCTCAGCAGTATACACATCAAACGCAGGACAGGAAAATAATACTGTCTTCATTCTGTTTTATTAAACCTAGTGTCAACAAAACCTGAATGTTGATGATTGAGTTAAGCGTATTCTAGCAGGGAGATATAGGCAGCCCTTTTATGAACTAGAATAACACTGAAGTTCTGGAAGTATTTACTTATAAATAATTTTAGCCAACTTATATAAACATTTGTCAGATTCCATCAAGGAATTTGCATGTGAAATTTGCATTCCATGGGGGATTTCTACTGAAGCGTGCCACTTGCAGGCTTGATCCAACTCTCCTGGCCCCTACATAGAGCTGGCAAGCCTGTGACTTGCTGGATCCAGGAAGTTGTCAATGCCTCACTATGGAATGGATGATGCCAGCAGCTTTGAAGGAGGCTGTGAGGCGCCCCCTCCTTTAGAGTTCTCCTTGGATCCAGTAGTGTTTGATAACTGTGGCCCACTACTCCAGTCTTTTGGGGAAGGTCACTAAGCATGTGGTGGAAATTGATTCAGCTGCAGAGCATCCTAAAGGAAGTGGACTATCTTAACCTTTTCCATGAGGTTCAGGCCTAGGCCTAGGATGAAGACAGCTTTGACTGCTCTAGTTGATGACATTTATCAAGACCTTGATGGGCTCCTATACTTGGTCTTATTGGACCTCCCAGAGATTTTTGATACCATCTACTATAGATACCACCCATTATAGTTCCTGCAAGGTCTGTGGATTGGAGGCTCTATTTTGCAGCAGTTCTGGTACTAACTCAGTGGGTGGTTCCAAATATCAGCGGTGAGAAAGAGATTGGTCCAGTGTCTTCCTTCCTGTGAAGTGATTGGGGATCAGTTTTCTCTCCCTTACTGTTTAGTATCTGTATGAAGCAACTGGGAAAGTTCATATGGAAGTTCAGGCTGCAATACTATCAGTATTGCCACTCCGTGCCCAGCTGGAGATCCCATCCCATCAAAGTCTTGTCTGGATGTTTGGAGGCTGTTGAGGCCTGGATGGGAGGAAGCAAGCTAAAGTTGAACCTAAGTAAGATGGAATTGTGGTTTGTACATTGTGGTTCTCTGCCAGCTCTCAAAGGGGTGGCACTGCCTCCAAGGAAGCAGTAGAGGCTGTGCCAGAAAGGCTTTTGTTCTGCTGGTGGACCAATTGTGGCCCTTCTGGAATTGGGAGGACTTCTGCAATGCACTCAACATGAGGCTGTGTTGGACACTACCTGGGAACTGCAGTAGGTCCAAAATACAGTGGCCCATTTGATGCACAACATTATAATCACATTATAATCACATTATACCTTGCGCAACTTCGTGTTGTGCGCCAGTTACGCCCGTTCCTGGATCGGCAGGTCCTTCGAACAGTCACTCATGCCCTTGTTATCTCCCATATAGATTATTGCAACGCACTCTACAAGGGGCTACCCTTGAAGAGTATCCGGAAGCTACAGCTGGTCCAGAATGCGGCCGCACGAGCTATTGTTGGTGCCCCTAGATCGGCACACATAACACCCTTGTTGCGCGAGCTGCAATGGGTACCAGTTTGCTTCTGGGTCCAATTCAAGGTGTTGGTTATCACCTTTAAAGCCCTACATGGCATGGGGCCAGGTTACCTGAGGGACCGCCTCGTCCCCAATACATCAACCCGTCCCACCCGATCGTGCAGAGAGGGCATGTTGCGGACCCTGTATGTAAGAGAATTTCATTTGATGGGGTCCAGGAGGTGGGCCTTCTCTGTAGTAGCCCCCGCACTTTGGAACATCCTGCCCCCGGAGGTGAGGTTAGCCCCATCGCTCCTGACCTTCCGAAGGAACCTGAAAACTTGGCTCTGCCACCTTGCTTGGGGCAGGGAAGGGAATAGTTACTCCTGGGGATGGCTAGTGCCTTAGAATGCTCCTCACACACATGGACTGTATTAGATCTTTCTGCCACTTGGATTTTACTCTTATGTTATTTATTTATTTATTTATCGTATTTATACCCCGCCTATCCCCTCCCTAATGGAGGACTCTAGGCGGCTTACATAAATTCATATATTTATATGATATATATATATATATATATATATATATATATATATATCAATGTTACCGCACGTTAGGGAGGCGGTGAGGGAACCGACTCTTCTTCCGCAGGTATCGGACTACATGCCCCAGAATACCTCGCTTCCGAGCCGGCTGCTGATGTCCTGGAAGTTGTCATTTCGGGATCTGCCGTCCTCCACCGCTGTCCACGGGAATCGCCAGGTCTTCTTCGGTCCGAGGGCGACCCTCCGAAAGGACGCCAGCAAATTTTCCCATGTAAGTGGTACCCATTTATCTACTTGCCTTAGCTTTCGAACTGTTGGGTTGACAGGAGCTGGGGCAAGTGGCGAGAGCTCACCTCGCCACGCGGATTCGAAATATATAACTATTTAATAGCTGTATTTATATTTTATATACTGTTCTTGTATTTTATGGTTATTGTTTTAAGAAATCATTTTATTGTAAACCACCCAGAGTCCCTCCTGAGGAGGCAGATGGGTGGTGACAAAAATTTAATAAATAAATAAATAATAAATAAATACCTATCTTGCATGTCCTGGGTTGGTTACCAACAGACTTCTGGATACAATTCAAAGTGCCAATGTTGACTTATATAGCCCTATTTTGCTTGGCACCAAAATATCTTCAGGGCTGCCTTCTGCACCCCAAATCAACATGTCCAAGGAGATCATTTCGGGAGAATCTGCTGTGGGTGGCCCATTTCCAAGAGGTACGGTGGGCTAAGGCCAGAAAACCCTGCTTCTCTGCCATTGCACCTACTGTATATTCCGGAACAACTCAACCTTGAAGCTAGGTTGGCCTGTTTAGTAATGGCTTTCCTGAAGTTGATGAAAATTGATCATTTACAATCACTTTATTATCTTTGTTGTTTGCACATTGCTACATTATGTTAGTTCTATTGCTATTATGTTATTTTTTCTTGTGTATTGGGGATTTATGTACCATGGACTTTTTATTGTATTGTATGAATGTTGCAAGCCACCATGAGTCCAAAGGGAGTTAACTGCACACACATTTAATAAATAGTAATTTCGCAAAACCAGTTAAAATCACTATTGACTATTTATTTTATTATTAGCTGTTAAATGTATACCATGCCATTTCTTTAGGAACTCAAAACAACATTCGGAGATCTCCCCATAACAACTCTGTGAGGTAGGTTGGGCTGAGAGGGTATAATTGCCTCAAAGTCACCCAGGGGGCTTCCATAGTTGAGAGTCGACGTGAATGTGGGGCTCCCTAGGCCTAATCCAATACTTAACTATCACACCATAGTCACAATTACCTCATTCAAATTGCAAAGGCCTGGTTAAAAAGGAAACTCTTGACTACTTTCCTAACAGCAGAAAGTGGGGGGTCTCAGTGCGACTCCTGAGCAAAAGGGTTGATTTAGCTCTGTTATTATCTCCAATAGTACCTAGCCTGAATCAAATGTGCTACAATGCTGTTTTGGGCCACATTCTTTATGCCTAATTGGCACACTATAGCAATTCCAGAGTTCAGTTGCTTGCACTTTCACATTACATACATCAGTAATGCTGATATATAATGAGCTTACCATTTCATATAGTTTCTACTCAGTGTACAGACTGATATTGCAATTTTGCTGGCCTCACTCACTAAGCAGAAACCATGGATAACAAAGACAATTATAACAAGCTATTTATATATTGACTGAATTGTATATCATCCAGAGAACTTGAGTAGTTTAAACGTCTGATAAATAAAACAAAATAGTAAATGCTATAGCACTGAAATACTGAAGAGCTATGAGAATATGTTCATTTCTTTTCTAGTGCCAGAATGACAAAAGCTTCAAGACAGGGATAATATAGTAACATAGAAGGAAATGTTTGTTTCCTATGCCTCTTCCTGAGCTTCTAAAAAGAAGCCCACCCCAACCTATAATGTGCATCAAAACTCATTAAAAACAGAAAAAAACTCTTCTTGATCTTTAAGATGTTGTTCTAGCAAGTCTCTCCAGACAGGGATTGGAGATGATAATGGTGTCTTTTAATATTGTATTTAAATTAGATATTTACTGGATTTAGGCTGTTTTCTCAAAATTCAAATATAAAGTTCACACCACTGAAAATAAATATTGCTCCAATTATTCCAGATAACATTTGAAAGTTATGGAAGATGGTGGTGTTTTCTAAAACGTGTTACAGAAATCTTAAAGAGAATTCTACTGGCATACAGTTAAGCATGCAGCAAAAAGAGGCACTCAAACCTGCATGTTTTGGAATAAATTTCTATTTGATTGCTGCAATATATGCTGTTCCTATGGAAAAAGGAATATGTATGAATTATTAATATCTTTTTATTGGTGCAATTTCCATTAGTAAAATATGGGAAAGGGGAAAAAACCCTCTCTGGCTTTTGCCTGCATGGGCTTTATGCATAAGCCAGATGCTTAGGATGGAGAGCCAGTTTGGTGTAGTGGTTAAGGCACCAGGCTAGAAACCAGGAGACTGTGAGTTCTAGTCCCGCCCTAGGCACAAAGCCAGCTGGGTGACCTTGGGCCAGTCACTCTCTCTCAGCCCTAGGGAGATGGCAATGGCAAACCACCTCTGAAAAGCCTTCCCCAAAAAACTGCAGGGACTTGTCCAGGCAGCCCCCGAGAATCAGACATGATTGAATGGATAAAAAAAAAAAAGATGCTTATGCTAGATTTCCCAGTACCAAAAGCAGTGAGAAGCTAGTAATCTGTCCAAAGAGAAAGATGAGTAGGAGTAGAGCTGCTACTGAGGGGCTATACTGTATATGGCCATAGCCAGACAAATTACTAGGTACGTTCTAGAAAAGAGAGTTCATCTGATCCTGCAGAAAACACCCAATGTTCATACAAGCACAGAATCACAAAATCTTAGGATTGGAAGGTACCTTGGAGATCTTCTAGTCCAACCCAGGGCAGCAATCCTGAGACCATCCCAGACAAGCTTTCAAAGCTTGTTTGAAAACCTCCAATGATGGCACATTGGATGACTCCAGGATACAGGTTATCCCACTAGTTAATAGCTCTCATGGTCAGGAAATTCCTCCTCATTTTGAGTTTGGATCTCTCTTTGTAAAGCTTCCACCCATTGGCTCTTGTCCTACCTTTGGTCACTACGGAGAATAAATTTACATCCTCTTGCCTGTGGCATCCCTTCAAGCATTGGAAGACTGCTATCATGTCTCCCCTTAGCCTTCTCTTCTTTAGGCTAAACATGCCTAGTTCTTTTAACCATTCTTCATAGGATTTAGTTGCCAAGCCCCTTATCAACTTTGTTATACAAAGTCATCTTTTTTCATTTGTACCTGTTAACTGCTTTCAGGGCTTTTCTTCATGGTTGTGTTCACATTATATCCTCTTCTCCTTGGGGCAGCCCAAAAGTATGCTGACATAAATTGTGACTTACATGTGTCCTATTCTGCTAAAGCCTTTGATTGTGTGGATCACAACAAACTGTGGCAAATTCTTAGAGAGATGGGAGTACCAGACCACCTTACCTGTCTCCTGAGAAACCTGTATGCAGGTCAAGAAGCAACAGTTAGAACCGGACATGGAACAACCGACTGGTTAAAAATTGGGAAAGGAGTACGACAAGGCTGTATATTATCACCGTGCTTATTTAACTTATATGCAGAATACATCATGAGAAATGCCGGGCTGGATGAATCACAAGCCGGCATTAAGATTGCCGGGAGAAATATCAACAACCTCAGATATGCAGACGATACCACCCTAATGGCAGAAAGTGAAGAGGAACTAAAGAGCCTCTTGATGAGGGTGAAAGAGGAGAGTGCAAAAGCTGGCTTGAAACTCAACATTAAAAAAATTAAGATCATGGCATCTGGTCCCATCTCTTCCTGGCAAATAGAAGGGGAAGAAATGGAAGCAGTGACAGATTTTATTTTCTTGGGCTCCAAGATCACCGCAGACGGTGACTGCAGCCATGAAATTAAAAGACGCTTGCTCCTTGGGAGGAAAGCTATGGCAAACCTAGACAGCATATTAAAAAGCAGAGACATCACCTTGCCGACAAAGGTCCGTATAGTTAAAGCTATGGTTTTCCCAGTAGTAATGTATGGGTGTGAGAGCTGGACCATAAGGAAGGCTGAGCGCCGAAGAATTGATGCTTTTGAAATGTGGTGCTGGAGAAGACTCTTGAGAGTCCCTTGGACTGCAAGGAGGTCAAATCAGTCAATCCTAAAGGAAATCAACCCTGACTGCTCATTGGAAGGACAGATGCTGAAGCTGAAGCTCAAATACTTCGGCCACCTAATGCGAAGAGAGGACTCACTGGAAAAGACCCTGATGCTGGGAAAGACTGAAGGCAAAAGGAGAAGGGGACGGCAGAGGATGAGATGGTTAGATAGCATCACCGATGTAACGAACATGAATTTGAGTAAACTCCGGGTGACAGTGGAGGACAGGAAGGCCTGGCGTGCTATGGTCCATGAGGCCACGAAGAGTCAGACACGACTAAACGACTGAACAACTACAACAAAAATTCTGCTTTAGTAATGAAGCTTGTAACTGGTGCTGTTCTTACTATTTCAAAATGGGACAAGCTTAGGAAAGGGACTGATGTATTTCCATGGCTTCATTTCACCTCCCGCCAAGTGTCACCTGCCAGCAAAAAAACACAACCCCCAATCCCTCTCCTTAACATAAAGTGAGGCAGGGGTGGGTGACTTTAGGTCGATGCTCTGAATGGTGGGTTTAGCCACTTGTCAAGTTGCCTTAACAGGAGGATGCACACAAAGACATACTCCATACCTGTGACTTGTCAGCTGGCCTATTTTTAAATGTAGTCTAGTACTAGTAATGCTAAACTTGTGTCTAAAAATAGCCCATTGGGCAGATCACAGGAATGGAGGAATGTGAAAATGGAGTCCCATTAAAACTTGCAAAGCAGTAATCAGTAACAAAATCAGTAACACTCAACTTACAGAAACTTACTTCTCTTTCCTGGTTTAAATCAATCTTCTGGGCAGCACAGGACTAGTGTTCTCACACAAGAGCAACAATCCTGTTTTTAAACACAGTTTGGACACTCTTTCAAGAGTTTTTGTTGTTGTTCAGTCGTTTAGTCATGTCCGACTCTTCGTGACCTCATGGACCATAGCACGCCAGGCCTTCCTGTCCTCCACTGTCACCCAGAGTTTACTCAAATTCATGTTCATTACATCGGTGATGCTATCTAACCATCTCATCCTCTGCCGTCCCCTTCTCCTTTTGCCTTCAGTCTTTCCCAGCATCAGGGTCTTTTCCAGTGAGTCCTCTCTTCGCATTAGGTGGCCAAAGTATTTGAGCTTCAGCTTCAGCATCTGTCCTTCCAATGAGCAGTCAGGGTTGATTTCCTTTAGGATTGACTGATTTGACCTCCTTGCAGTCCAAGGGACTCTCAAGAGTCTTCTCCAGCACCACAGTTCGAAAGCATCAATTCTTCGGTGCTCAGCCTTCCTTATGGTCCAACTCTCACAGCCATACATTACTACTGGGAAAACCATAGCTTTAACTATACGAACCTTTGTCGGCAAGGTGATGTCTCTGCTTTTTAATATGCTGTCTAGGCTTAGTGATGGGACCAGATGCCATGATCTGAGTTTTTTTAATGTTGAGTTTCAAGCCAGCTTTTGCACTCTCCTCTTTCACCCTCATCAAGAGGCTCTTTAGTTCCTCTTCACTTTCTGCCATTAGGGTGGTATCGTCTGCATATCTGAGGTTGTTGATATTTCTCCCGGCAATCTTAACTCCGGCTTGTGATTCATCCAGCCCGGCATTTCTCATGATGTACTCTGCATATAAGTTAAATAAGCAGGGTGATAATATACAGCCTTGTCGTACTCCTTTCCTAATTTTGAACCAGTCGGATGTTCCATGTCCGGTTCTAACTGTTGCTTCTTGAACCGCATACAGAAATCCATATTTATCAGGAGCTTGCATAAGAACTGTACTTCAGAAAGAGGCAGTCATATATTACACAAGCAGATGCCTCTGCAGAAGCCAGGTGTTTCTAGAAGCCCAAGTCAGACTGTTCATGGAGTGCCGTTCCTAGCAACCAGCAGTGAGGGGGATGCCCCAATACTTTTAAGGAGTTGAGCAGATCCCACCCCAGCTGTGTCAGCAACCATATCATCAGTGAAGAATGCCAGACTGTATCCACAGCAAAAATGCTGTTGGAAGAAGAGGGAGAACATTACTTTGAAGTAGGACAGCTAAAGATGACTTTAGGTTGTCTCTGCTTTTGGCTGGGAATGAAACAAACACACAAGGATATATTTAAAAATGGTCAGAATATGTTTGTTCTGTGGATGTGTGCATGAACCCTCAGCTTCTCATGTTTACAAAAAGAAAAAAAGAAAAGAAAGGGTGAAACTCAGCTTGATCATTTAAAAAACCAAAATTAAACACACCAAAGCTTGTTAGGGTGACACATGCATGCAGTTAGATTTTGTGTTTAGCTCTGATTCTCTGCCTGCATTTAAAACTAAAGAATTTAGCCACAATTAGGGGGTTAAATCTTTAATTAAGGGATTGTCTAGCCCTAAAGATTCTCTTCTTTAACCAGATTCTGTGTTAGGGTTAGGGTTAGGGACATAATGTGGTGGTTCTCATCCAATCTCCATGGCCAGTTCCAGTTGGTGTTGACAGGAGTGGAGAGAACAAATCTAAAGTCCTTGAGCTGCAGGGTGCCAAAAGGCTTGACACTCACACCCCTCCTATTAAACATCTACATGAAGCTGCTGGGCGAGGTCATCCATCAGATATAGGATCAAGTATCATCAGTATTCTAATGATACTCACCTGTATATCTCAACTCCTCCCTACCTAAATGATGCTGTCAAGATTTTGTCCTAGTGACAAAAGACTGTGGGAATCTGGATGGGGAGGAACAAACTCATCCTGGTAGCTGTGGATACATAGACCTTCAGATCTTGACTCTCTAGTTGCATTCCCCCCGACGGAACTGATATGAAAACTGGGGTTCTGTAGAGAACCACAGAGATGACCTTGGGAAAACTAGGCAGAGACAGGGCCAGTTACATAAACAAAAGCATACTTTAAGCCTTGGAAACAGTGAAAGCGTGAGAAAGAACTTCAGATTGACTCCTCCCTAATTTATTAGAGTATAAGAGGGAGGGAGGGAAAACTCAATCAGTCTTTCAAGATTCTGTTACTATAGCCTATATCAATAAAGTATTGTTCCAGTCAGATTTGTGGAGTCTGTTTCCTAATCTGGCCTCCCTCGAAAGGCTGACAGGATCTTCCTGGACTCTCAGCTCCCACTCAGAGAAGATGGCAGCTGTAGCTTGGAAGACCTTCACACAGATTCATCTTGTGTACCAATTGTACCCATTCCTATACCAGGAGGCCCTTCTCATGGTCATTCATGCCTTAGTTACCTCACATGTGGACTACTACAATGGGCTCTACATAGGGCTGCCTCTGAAGACCACTCAGAAGCTTCAGTTGGTCCAGAATGGCACAAGCAGTTATGGGCATGTTTTGGAATGCTCATGTAACATCTTTGCTTCACAAACTGCACAGGTTACTGGTAGGCTTCTGGGTGCAATTCAAGCACTGGTTATCACCAACAAAGCCCTATGTGGTATAGGGTCTAGTTATTTGAGGAACCTTCTCTCTCCTATGATTTCTGCCCATCCTGTAAGATCAGGCAGAGTGGGCATGCTCCAGGCCCCATCCATTAAACAATGTCATCTGATGGGACCCAGGAATCATGCCTTCCCTGTCATGGTGCCTACCCTCTGAAAGAGCATTCCCCCTGAGTTTTGAACAGCTCCAACCCTGCTCTTCTTAAAATGTGCCTTGAAATCTGGCTCTTTCTCCAGGCTTGGGCTAGGGTAGACTGAATCCTTTGTGAGGGGTTCTTATGTCAGTTCCACTGTGTTAACTACAGTATCTTCCCTTCTGTTTTCTGATGTTGTTCTATTTCTTTGGTCTTCAATTTGTATGCTGCCCACAGCTGTTAAGAAGTTGGATGGCTTCAGAAATGTGAATTATAAACAAATAAAGACTTGGACAATAGTTCACCTTTGACTATCTCCTATATGCATATAATGACCTTATGCGAAAGGTGATGTTGGGCTTCAGGGTTTAGTGACCATGGTCTAGATATCCTGATGTTTTGCTGGCAACTGTGGCTGGCAACTGAACAGGGTCTGACTGGGCTCCTGTCTTTACAGCCAGGTGTTCTGACTTCTGACTGGTCTTTAGCCGAGCTTGTTTCCGATTGGTGCAGGTTAGCGAGGGCTGGTCTCTGATTGGGTCTTTGTTTGTGCCCGATCCAGATTGGTCGTTTTGGTGGTGCTGGTTCCTGATTGGTCCTTTGTTCATGCCAGCTTCTGACTGGTCATATTTGGAGTGCTGATTCCTGATTACCTGGTTCTATGTTTGTGTTAGGTTCTGATTGACTTATGTGAAACCTTATGTGAAGCTTGCCAAGGTACCAGGGCTGATCTAGTCAGGAAAGAAATACAGTAAGTTGTCAAAATTCCAAAGCAGGGAACAGAAACTGTTGGGAAAAATGGAATAGAAAGGTAGGGAACTGATTTGTGGCAGCCTTAACACTCTCTTGGCAAAGAAGATATCTTGCACTTTGTTACTGTTCTTTGTTACTGTTCTTCTATCTATTTACTCTTCAAGTTCTCAAACTCAGATTTGAGAGTACTCTGTCATTTAGTGAGTCTTCTAGCTGTGATTCTGGGTTGCAAGGAGTGAGCATTTTTTACTCTGAGAAGACTGCTTTTGTGTGGGCATGCATAGGTATGTTATAAATACACAATTAAATTCACTCTGAAGCTAATGGCCTTTAACTTCTACCATAACACTCTCTTCTCTACTGATCATTGAAAATCTGGCAGTCTACTCAGTAGGCATGAAGTCTGTGTGAAGACATTAGTTAACATCCTCATTAGAAAATATTTAAGTATTTTTTAAAATTTACAGTACTTATATAGCGCCTAAGAAGCAAGTTCTCTGGCCACCTTACCAAATTATTAAAGCATAAAACATAATGCAAGATATGGTTAAAATGAGTAAACATATTGGTCCAAAATCAAAAAATCATTCTATGATTAAGATTGCCTGTGAAAATTTTAAAAAGTCACCAGGTGATTCTGCAAATACCACAGCACAGGCAGCAAATATAATTCCATGTTTGAAAAAAGGCAGCCATGTGCCTTATGAAAACCTGTTATGAAGAAGAAAGATATGGAATAGATGCCCCTTTCCTTTGGACTGGCAATGCAAGGACCCTTCCAGCTGAAGGCACCTTCAATTGTGAGCCTTCGTTTCATTTTATGAGAGCAAGCAGTTGTGTATTACTAAGGATCTTGAGTTCTGGCTCTGAAAAGATGGGCTGAAAGAAGAAACTTGTTTTACTTTAGAACTATTATGATGACTATAGCAGACCTAATTCTGGAATTCCCATATATTAATCTTACCCACCACACTTCAGAAATTCTGTTTTTTGTTAACTCTTTCTCCAAGGGTATATGGGGGCATATTGTAATCCTAACATACACATTCTTGTGTCAAGATGTCACACATCTTTTTAGTTCAGTCAGAGATCATATAGAAGCATGAAGCAGAATACACTACTGTAACAATTGTTCCAGTCTTACAGTTGAAGGGGATTTTTTTTCTTTTTCTCCTTTATTCATGGAACCACTTCTTTCCATCATGCCATAACAACAATGGAGTTTTTCCTCCCAAATACCTGTTTTTTACTACATGGTCTTCCCAAAAGCTGCAATGCAATTCTTGCTAACCCACCAATGACACATGCCTAACATCAATTAGAGGATATATTTTCTCAGAAATAAAACAGAAGACATTCCAAAATTGTAGCCTATCTATGTACCAAATGTATAGCACTGAAGAACAAACCATTGCAGTTTCTTTGAATGATACAACACAGTTTTACATCAAAGCAAAACTATGATAAACTTTCCAAATTTTATTGGGTTTTTTTTTCTTTAACTCTAGGGAGGCCACTGAAAATGGAGAGATAAATCTGTTTACAAAATAGAATGTATCTGCTCTCCATTCATTGTCTGTTATGTTAGCCTTATTCCTGTAGTAATATGTAACTCTGGGATTGCAACCGTAGGCTATATTGCTTTTCTAAATATTCATTTTTCAATTTGCTTGGCAATTTAAAATAAAAAGAATTGTGACCTACGTTATCATATAATAGGGTAGCAACATTCAGTGGGATTTTCAGAGGCACATCTCAGACCAACCATTTTTTACAATTTGTTCAGAAGTATTTCTCAACAGGAAATGCTTGCCTTACAGAATGATTAGTGCTGGTGGCAGTTTCCTGAAGAAAAACAATGCACATAAATTTCTAGTTTGTTATCTAGAGAAGATGACTTCAAAGCAGCTATTCCATGACTAATGACTAACTGAGGGCGATAAGAAAACATGCGTTCTCAAGCACTTCATCAACCTAGCAAACCAGAGAAAGGATAATTGAGTCAGCAAATAGTTTGGTTTGGCCAAGTGTGTAACACTTCATAGCATCAGTGGGATACACATCCCATTCTGTCACTAGAACAGGATACCCTTAGAAGCAGCAAAACTATTCCCAAGCAGATAAAAATCACCAGATTGGATCAGGTCAGTGGTCTAAATAGCATTGCATTCTTCCATCTGCTAGCAAAGCCCACTCAGATATCACAGGAAGCTTTTGAAGGGCTTCAAAGGAAGATACATTTCTCCAGTTGTTTTCTTTTTAATCTTTTGGTCAGAAGAATATAGCACTGTAAAAAAATGTGACTGTTCTTCTAGCTATCATGAGTAGTATTGATATTAGGGTTGTACAAACTATTTGGAGGAGCATTTTGCAAAGTTACCAAAATGTCCCGCTGAAACTAGTGCTCAAGATGCAGCCTATAAGAGATTTGCCAGCAACTTCAAGGCCCTGACCATGTCTTCTGGGTATGTGATTACATACATGCATGCTCAGGTGGTACAGAGAGCTCCTTGAAGCAGCTGAACTTAATTACTGACAGGAATGCTCTATATTTAGGGTGGGCCAGTCACTCTCTCTCAGCCCAACTCACCTTACAGGGTTGTTGTTGCGGGGAAAATAGGAGGAGGAAAGTGTATTAGGTATGTTCGCCACCTTGAGTTATTTATAAAAATAATAAAGGCGGGATAAAAATTAAATAAATAAATAAATATTTTACATCAGTTGTTTCTGTCAGGTTACCCTCCTCACAATGGCTAGGGCATAGTGGAAACTGCAGTCCAGTAAGCTTGTAGGACAGCATATTGGGGAAGACTGCTCTATGTATTTCTACCAAATGGAATTTGGAATGAGTGAACAACCTTTCCTATACTTTTCCTTCTCTTTTATACTTTCAGCATGCTCCTTCAATTTACTGAGACACAGAAGACAACTTAAATATGAAACTTGTCTTAATCCTTGTGCCTTTTTCCTTCTTTCCTTTTCAAACTCAAACACAAACACATAAGCTTGGTAGCTTATATTTGTCCATGAATTTTCAAAGAGGGTAAGAATCTATTGTGTTTTGGGGCTTAGCAAATGAAAACTAATTCTGTCTATTGCAGAAAATGGTATTATTTGTTGTTGTTCAGTCGTTTAGTCGTGTCCGACTCTTCGTGACCCCATGGACCATAGCACGCCACGCCTTCCTGTCCTCCACTGTCACCCGGAGTTTACTCAAATTCATGTTCATTACATCGGTGATGCTATCTAACCATCTCATCCTCTGCCGTCCCCTTCTCCTTTTGCCTTCAGTCTTTCCCAGCATCAGGGTCTTTTCCAGTGAGTCCTCTCTTCGCATTAGGTGGCCAAAGTATTTGAGCTTCAGCTTCAGTATCTGTTACAATCTGGTATTTCAAATGAGTTCAATAAAATACGGATCCCTTAGGAAGAGGATGAGGGTGTCTATTGTAAGAGGAAATTTTTCACTGTTTAGTTTTTTTAAAGGCTTTCTTCTATGAGAATGTTTTTAACCTCCAAGAAGCATGTAATCTAAGAGCTTGGAGGAATCTCTAGAAAAATATCTTAAGTGGAATCTTCAAAGTCTGACATGCAAGGAATAAATACAATCGTTCTTTCTTTTTCCTGCTTATCCCAATATCTAATCGACTCCACTGTGATGGTACAAAAAAATTATGTATTTTTTCCTAAATGTCCTTTGCCAACCACAGGCCTGCTGTGGTTAACAACTGTAAAAAATTACAGTGGGAGGGGTTCCACTAGGCTTGGACCTTAGGGCAAAAGACAAAGACCACCAGCCCAGGCCTCCTCCACATCACACTGTTTTCACTCCCCAATCCCTCCAGAAGTAGTTTGAAGCCAGCTTTCAACTGCCCTCACTTCTGCTGCAGACCTCAAAATGCTGACAGCAGGCAGTAACATTATGAGGCAATCAGTGCCCACACTCCAACTGGCCAATAATAGAGTGCAAAAAAAAAAATTAATTCAGTGACCCATCCATCGAGCTACTCCAAATCCTGGAGAAATAAAAATCTCTTCTCCCTACTCCATACAAAAGACACTCTATGCACATTTTAGTACATGTATACAGTTATCTGGTCATTTGTGAAACAAATCTAAGCAGTCTCTATGTGGCGAAGCTGTCTGCAAAGTGCCATTCCTCAGTTGCAATTAAAAGCTTTTTGCAAGCTGTGAAATTGTAACATGTCAACATTTTTGCAACACATGCTTTCCTCATTAGCTGCAACCGTGACTGCATATTGTTGCAGTGGCTGGAATTGGGAGAGATCAATGAGAAAACAGTCTATCCACGAGGTCTGATGAGTCATAATACTTAAAAGAAAAATATCTACTGTATGTTGCTGTAGACTCAAATAAACCAGAGCAGAATAAAAAAAAAATGACTTTGCTCACAAACCAGGTGGCCTTGTGAGATCAATCCCATGTGAAACTGATACCAAAGTGGTGTAAGGCACTGATATGGAAGTGCCTGATTCTAATGCTTGTCTACACCTACAATGCAATCAGTGTGTGCTACTATTTGCAGAAGAGAAATAACCCACATACAGCTAATGAATTAAAAGGAATCTGAGAGTTGTGGAGAAAATCAAGAAAATTGCAGTCAGAGTAGGAAAACTGACTACATCTCCCATAATTCTCAGTGTGGCCCACCTACAAGTTCTGTAGTGCTACATGTGGAAAAGCTAACTGTCTTCCAGGTTCAAATAAATCAGCCCCAAAATAGAAATAAGTTAACTCAGCTCTCAAAACCAGCTGAACATGATGAGATCAGAAGATATGGAATGGCTTCTGAACTGTGCAGAGCTGCCCCCAGTAGCCTTAAAGGACCCCAAAGAACACCAAGTGATGGGAGCACTGGTATGTCATGTTTCGTCAGGTGGCCCCTTTCTCCTGTTGTGCTTTTCTAGAATTGCTTTTACTATCCTGATGTCTTAGAACAAAAACCAGATAACTAAAAACAAAAAAAAGTGTTCTGTTTCCCAAAATCAATATTCTGAGCACATGCAGTTTTTACTTGAAATCTACTTAAGCAGTAGTATTATGTTGTACAAAATAATGGCGGGATATAAATCTAATAATAAATAGATAACGAATAAATACATACATAAATGAATAAATAAAAACAAGAACAAAATGAATTTGTCCTAAATGCTTTTAAGACTGAAGAAGCGCTTTTTTGTTTTACCAATAATATATATTTATACTAAATAAAATTTTATGAGCCTCTATACCAAATCCAGCATTCCCCTGCTAACAAACTGTCTATGTAAGAAGCATCAACTCCAGCCAGCTGGCTAAGGTGCTGATTTTTTTTTTTCAATCCGTTCAATCATTCTGATTCTCAGAGACTGCCTGGACAAGTCCCTGCATTTTTCTTGGCAAGATTTTCGGAAGTGGTTTGCCATTACCTCCTTCCTAGGGCTGAGAGAGAGTGACTGGCCCAAGGTCTAAGGTGGGACTAGAACTCATGGTCTCCTGGTTTCTAGCCCGGTGCCTTAATCACTACAACAAACTGGCTCTTTAAGGTACTGATACCACTAGCCTTATCACTTGTACCTGTATGAAAAGTTAGGATTGTTAAGTCATAATATGTATAACTTTACATATGCTAACATTGAACTGCATTTGCCATTTTGTTGCCCAGTTCCTCAAAAGATCCTTTCGAAGCTCTCTGTGGTTCCTTTTTGCTCTAAGCATGAATTGTAACTGCAGTGTTGTTAGCAAACTCAACCATCAAATCATTCATTTACTCCTAAATCCAGCTAATGTACGACCAAGTTAAAAAGCAACAGTCCAAATTCAGATTTGTCCATGTATTCTCTGCTATCTGTTCACTAATGAGTTATTGACCCCTAAGAGCAGGATCTCCTATTCTCCTAATTAACTTTGCTTAGCGCTCTTCGTTGAAAGATTTTGTCAAGTATCTTTTGAAAGTCCAAGTAAATACTATCTACTGAATCTACATCCATATGTGTGCTGACATTCACAAATAATTCTAAAATGTTACTGACACAGACTTTGCTTTTGGCAGAGCTATGTCATGCTTCTTCAGCAGGCCTTTTGACTTTTTATAGCCAAGCCCTCATCCTTTGACTAATGGCACTTACTTCTGATCAACATGGATCAAATTGCACAGTTAGCTCTGCATTAAGATTATTACACAGTAATTTGTAATTTTACCTTATATAGAGGATGGCCAGATGCAAAATAAAGGCAGTGTTTTAATACCTGTATAGAAAAGGAACTATAAGCAACAATAGCATGACAAGCTATGTTAGTTGAAATATTTTTTCTTATAGTACCATTGAGAGGTAGGAGGCCCCAGTAATCTTTTAAAAAAATCTGCTTACCCTAATTATATGTAGAAGAAACACAATAATTACCATCTAATTTTAGGTTGAATTTGGAGATTTTTGCTGGGTGAACAATTAAGGAATTTAAAGTGAGGCAAAAAAAAGGGGAGGCCTGCTAAGATTAGCAACATTTCTGTATCTGAGTTCTGCTCATTCCAAGTTTATTTATTTATATCTTGCAAATAAATCCTCTTCCATTTTACAGCTTATTCAGCAAATCTATTCTAAGCAGCCATGTTATTCAGAAAGCAAAAATGTATTGAATACTTCACAGTAGAAATATATAAACAATTTATATTAAAAAGATATAAATTCTAGCAACAGATCTTAATAGATCATATCAATCATTCTTCTGTTCTTCTCAGATAGTAGCTTATAAAGAAAAATCTGAAAACAGAGGCATTTATTACCGTTAGTTCATTAAGAAATGGTTCTTCCAGAGGAAAGTTAGCGTACAGCTTGATGCTGTGAATGTGCTCTGATGTTATGATCCCAGCAGCAATCAAGAGCGAAGGCTACAATTCTACTCACATAGTTAAGAAACACAATAATTACCATCTAATTTTAGGTTGAATTTGTACTTCACAGTAGAAATATATAAACAGTAGAAATCTTTAATTTAAATGTCTTTAAATTTTTAAATTTAAATTACTTTAAATTCCTTAATTGTTCACCCAGCAAAAATCTCCAAATTCATCCTAAAATTAGATGGTAATTATTGTGTTTCTTAACTATGTGAGTAGAATTGTAGCCTTCGCTCTTGATTGCTGCTGGGATCATAACGTCAGAGCACGTTCACAGCATCAGGTTGTACGCTAACTTTCCTGTGGAAGAACCATTTCTTAATGACCTAATGGTAATAAATGCCTCTGTTTTCAGATTTTTCTTTCTCAGCTACTATCTCAGAAGAATAGAAGAATGTTTGATAGGATCTGTACCTTATTGAAGTTATTGGATTAATTTCAGAATTGACGTTTTTATCATTATTCATTTATACATGCTGTCCTTTGAATAAAATAATTCCAAGGCAGTGAAAAATGTAAATTATATTATGCATCATAACCAAAAACACCCAAAGAGGGGTTTTTTTTAACAAAAAGACAACACAAAGAACAAGATAGATATGAATCAACAGACACAATCTGTTGTACTGTGGATTTTAATTCTGTAAGCCGCCTGGGGTCACCGTGTGTGAGTTGGACAGCCATATAAATTTGCTTAATAAATAGATAAATAAAAATAATTTAAAAAGTCCCAGAGCCACATTACATTCCACACAACTGTAAAAAGGAGCTTGTTTTTATCTCGAAGTACTGCCAAGAAGGGCCTATTTCAAATTCTCTCAGTATGGGCCATCCCCACTGGATGGGATCACAAGCAGGGCCTAACCAATCTTAAAACTTGAGTTTGATGTTACTGGGGGAAGCATTGTTATACATTCTTGGTTCTTAAATTGTGAAAGGATTCACATACAAGTACTACATTGGGTTCACAGACAACCAGTGCAATACTTTGAGGACTGGTATCATACGGTTCCATTTAATAACCTGGCACATTTTTCTGCAACAGCTGCAGTTCCTACTCCACGTTCAGGGATGTTTCTACACAGAACAAATGCATAAGACTGAAACTTCATTACAGCTTAGTACTAACTTCATTACAGTCCAAGATCAACAATTTAATGAATGCATAAAATACACAAAGCACAGCTACTGGGTATATGGTGCATTAATAATTAATAAGTGGATCCTTAACAATATCATAACAAACTTTGTAAACAAACACTCAGAATCTAGCTATCTTGCAAATGGCATGAGGCTGCTGAGAAAGAAACATAAACATCATCTGAATGATTGGGAAGAGGCATTGAAAAAACAAAATTTACTTCCTATGCCTATAAATATCTCTATACGAATGTAATATAGGAAAAAATGAGCAAGAGCTTCAACAGATCCAAAATCAAAAAGGCAGATGTATTCACTAAAAGGTGTGTTCTATCATCTATCTCAGCAGATGTAAGAGCATTAAAACCTGCCTTTGAAATTCTCTACAATATTTGGGCATGATTAAGGTGGTAGAAAAACATGGTGATTCCCACCTAGGATTCAGCTTCCAGGATTTGAAATTTTGGGGTAGTCACTTCAGTTGCCCATTTATTAACATTGAAACAACATAGAAAATTTTAGCATGTTAATCCACAGAAGTGCTAAACTTTCACACCCACATATTCATATGGGGAAAATAAAGTACCCTTACTAATTGGTGCTACTGAACTTCAAGTCTGAAGAATATATTTTTTGCATCTAATGGAAACTCAATTCATTTAAATAGGCACTTTTTATAATATGGCAACTCCTCTTGCTATTCAGGAAATTATAATTGCAAATGTTGGATGATAGTTATTAACAGTGAAAGATTCCTACTGAATAGCAAAAAGAGTCAAAGCTTTTATATAAATAAGTAAATGCTCAAAAGGAAATCCCTATAATAAACACATTTTGTAAAATCACCAGTGAAGTAACCAATATTCTTCATCAATTTCCCCCGTACAGATTCCTTGCCTCTGCTTTTTAATGTTTTAACCATGTTTCAAGTAACATATACACAGAATTTTTGTGGACAATTGTTTTGTCTACACTATGAAAACTTGAACGTATAGTCTAACTTACCAAACCTCTTATAACCAAAGGACTGAACCTCTTCCTCTTCTGCAAAGTCGTCTGTTAAAAAAAAGAAGATATGGACATCAGTATAGATGTCAATATAAGATAAACAAGGATACTTAATGTAGATATTTTGAATATTATAAATATATATGAAAATACATCTAGAGCTACTGAAAATTCTACATAGGAACTGCATTTAAATATAACATTTGATTCAAAGTAGTATGAAAAATATCAACAGCATTCCCCCCTTACTGCTATTTATTTATTTATTTGTTGGTTGGTTGGTTGGTTGTTTCGTTAGCTGAATTGTAATTCTTGAAGCTCTATTTGTCTGAATCACAAATATATCATCTGGTCATACTCAGCAGTTTGTGTATGGAAATTATTGGGTGGTCCAGTTTGTAGTGTAATTGAACAGTTTGATTTTTCTTACAAAACAACATTTTAAAAAGAAAAGTATATTTGGCTTGAAATATATCATTGTTGCAACTACAATAACACAAAGAAAAATATTTAACCCCATCTTGACTTGGAAGAGGAGAAAAGGCACCCCTATGAACAACAGAGAAGACCTCCTAGTAAGATATTTGGAAGTTTCTCAGCTCATTCACAGTCATTCTTCTATAGATTTTTTAAAAATAGGTACAAATAGAACTGTGGTCAACAGAATTGCCAACTTTCCATTTTACTGCCTTCACCATCATTTATTAATATCTACATCTGATAGGTATTATGCAAGATTCATGGCTCTGTTTGCACTGGAAGTCAGAGAAAACTTGTAAAGGGTTCTTATGAACTGCCTTAAAATACAGAACCAAAAATGTAAACTAATATCATTACAAAGAAGGAAAGCCCACCCTACAGCACAGCCAGGGTAAAGGAATAAGGCTGGGGTTTTATTGCACTTAATGATTTGTTCACACATGCATGCATAAATACTTATCAGCACTGCTATCCTACTCTCTACTTGTATCACTCCAAGCAGATTGCATTGATTTAAAACTCCTTTTCCTAACTTGATCTCCTCCAGATGTATTGGGGCAGCAATTCTCATAACTGCAGTCACTGTGGCAATGCACAACTGGGAATTCTAAGAGCTACAATCTTAACACAAGTGGAGGAGAATAGAATGGAGGTGATTATGTAGATAAGGTTCCATGGAACCCTGGGCTTCCTCAAGAATTAGATGGGTGGGGTGCCATAAGAGACTAAAGGGAAAGAAAGGAAAGGAAAGGAAAGGAAAGGAAAGGAAAGGAAAGGAAAGGAAAGGAAAGGAAAGGAAAGGAAAGGAAAGGAAAGGAAAGGAAAGGAAAAAGTTTGCCCCAAACAGCCAATTTTCTACCCAAGAGCTTTGCCTCTTGATTAGTGGTTCTCCAGGATTTTTTTTTAAACTAACAGGTTCCTGGCCCCCCAAAAGTTAGAAAACTCCCAGCATAGATTATAAAGATACATACATAATATAATGAGAGACAGTTTGGTGTAATGGTTAAAGGTACCAGGCTAGAAACCAGGAAACCATGAGCTCTAGTCCCGCCTTAGGCATGAAGCCAGCTGGATGACTTTGGGCCAGTCACT
Organism: Charina bottae; assembly: GCA_023362775.1. NCBI lineage: Eukaryota > Metazoa > Chordata > Lepidosauria > Squamata > Charinaidae > Charina > Charina bottae. Next base: position 177,288,752 of record JALMGJ010000003.1, read on the forward strand.
CTCTCTCAGCCCTAGGAAGAAGACAATGGCCAACCACTTCTGACAAAGATTGCCAAGAAAACTACATGGACTTGTCTATGTAGTTGCCAGGATTCAAGAATTGATAAATAAAGGAATACAATTTTAATTTAAACTAAATGTGTGTGTGTGTGGGGGGGGAGAAGGATAACTAGGAAAGGAAATGAAGGAAAACCATGACCCAACAGGGAATTTATTCCAATAGGCTGGCAGCGCTACATAAAAGCAACATTTCCAAGTGTCGGTCACTCCCCCGAGCTCCCCAAAGTGTGGAACAATCGACTGCTTCTCCTGGCACGATCATAACAGCCAGGCCAACTTTTGTAGGGAGATGCAATCTTGAGGTTCTAGGTTCCAGGCCAGTGGGAATACATTTTTAATTATGGCAAACTCTTATGATAATTTTTAATTAAACACAATTCAACATATATTTTGCTTTCAACTTCTGGAACACTTTGTTGTTATATATGAAAACTTTCCTAGGAAATTCAAGTTCCATGCATGAGTCCCAAGATTTGTTGTCTAGATTCCAAAGCAGCTTTGGAGAATTCTGAAAAATTCAATATTAATTATTTGTGAGCAGAAAAGGATATTCAATTATCAAGGAAAAACGATCAGGTTAAGATGAGTGCTAAAGCTTTCTCATGTCAGCATAAGCTTCACAAAGCCAGACAACTGGAAGCTAAGGTGGATGCCATAATAAACAGATATGACCCATCATCAGTAATAAAAGGATCAGATGCTTCCAAGGGGCGGTGTTGGTCAAAGACTACCGAAGCTTTCTTGCTGGTTTCAGGCACTCCATCCTCCCTATTTGAATTGGAATACTTTAAATGATCTGAGTCTCAAAGAGAAATAAAAGTGTGAAAGAACATGAGGATAAAGTATTAGCAGGAACAACTTGTGACATTGCACAATATCTTGACTGATCATTGGGTCTAGTTTCAAATATTCATTCAGCCATGACATTCACTGGAAGTTGTGTAACATGAAAAAAATAAGTGGCATACAGAACATATCTCTTCACAAACAATGGCTACAAGCAGGACTAAGAGAAAAGAACTTTCAAAACAGAGGGAATTAGTGCTAGCAAACTGGACCCATGGTACCTCTCATATTAATAATTAAGAACAGTAGCTGGCATGCAGACATGCAGAAAGAGAGAGAAAGAAAGAAGTTAAGATACAAAAATTGACTCAAGATGTGGTTTCCAAGTTTTTAAATCAGATTTAGGTCAGTCTAACTGCAAGTTTTTGTTTATTATTCAGCAGGTTTTATATTGAAGAACCAAAGTTGTTGAAACTTATTACATACACCAGTATGTAATAAATTCTAAAGACAGAAAAAAGGGCAAAATTGGCTTGCCAACACCACAAAGAGAATGGATGGTGACCAGCAAACAATGTCTGACTGTAGCTTGCTTTGGTATGTGGTCTGCCCTGATAGCAGCAGACTTATGAAGTATGCCATGAGAATACGTTCACAGTCACCTTCACGGATGAATGAGAATTCAAAGCTGAGTCTCTACACTTCTAGTTCAACACTAAATCCACTGATTTAGTATTTTCCAGGAGTGGGTGTTCTTAAGCAATGTCTTGAGAAAGGTTAGTTAACATGTCTCCATCCAAAACACATTTCCATGTATCAACAAAAAATGTGAAGTAAAAATGGCATAATTTCTGTACTGATGTATGCCTAAATAGTACATATGGCCATATGTGAGTCACTGAGCCGAAGAAAGGAAATTGGAGGCTAAGACCAAACTTTTATACTCATATAGATTCAAAATCTTTCCTTTCTCTGGCAGCCTGTCAGTTCCACAGGGTTTTTGGACTTCAAGATGATTTCAATGGGACTGTTACAATCACACTGCTAAGCTTTATTAATGTCGTTCTTGGCAAACGGAAGAGAGTTAAGTTCTTGTCTTGTAAAATATACAGTAAATAACTCAAGCACGACTTTAGCAAAAAGTACTCAGAAATTGAGAAATGGTAAGAGCAAATGTGGCCCTTAATTTTATCCTAAATTTAATGATGATGTAACTGCATTTATCACCAACTGCTGTTGGAATTTTAATCACAAATACATGAGTGGATCTTGAAACTTAGTATGAAATTTGTGCTAAGACTGTTCTGAAGGAAGTAAAGCATTTCCTGCAGCTTCTAATTAATTTAATAAAGAAGAATTTGAATTTACTAAGCATATCTTTGTGAATATTTAAATAGTTCATAGGGCCTTACAAATCTAGATTCACAGCACAGTTGAACCTTATTGGAAAAAACTACAGCGGCCACTTAATGATACAATGATAATTTATCTTTGTTTGCAGTATATGTACTTTGGGAATTTACTAGCTGCATATGCAATCAAAATTACATACATGTGCAATGGAATTAATTTTCTATTTAAATTTCTCAGTACTGAGTAACATATTTCAGCCTGGTTGAAATTAAGCCATATCATTTATGTTCAAGTATTTCTTCCATATTAAAAATGACTTGTTTTTTTTAAAGCCAATGACATTCTTGCATAAGCATTGCACTCAAACATTAGTTTTGCAGCATTATTTTGTACAGATATTTGCTATACTTGCATGAGCAATATTTTGAGCCTTAGTAACAATGCACTGTAAACAGAAGTTAAAATATTCAAAAAATATAAACGACTGATACAATGGTGCTGAAATGTCATGTACAGGTAGTCCTCATTTAGTGACCACAATTGGGACCTGCAACTTGGTTGTTAAGTGAAGCAGTCGCTAAGTGAAACTGTGACTGTGCTTACAATCTTACTTCCGCTTTCCTTTGCTTTACAGTCCTGTGAAGGTTGTAAATGCAAGAATTGGTCATAAAGTAACTTTATCATCACTGTTGCAACTGCAAACAGTCACTAAAAGAGGCAAAGGCTAAACAAAGACTACCTATACTCAGATAGAGAATGAAATCAGGCAGGTAATCAAAAGAGAAAGTTTCAAATGAAGAGTGAATTGAATTGTCCTCACACAAAGGGTCCTCACAAAGAGTGGACCTACATATTGTCCAGTCCTGATATATTCCCAATCTTTGGGAATATCTGGCCGTGTCACCCATCAGAATGGAAGCACTCTTGAACTTAAACTAAGGTGGTGCCCTAGATCCTATTGCAGATGTATTGTTCAATACTCAGCAATAAAATTGTTGCTGTATAATGCATATTTCATTTTTAATAGTAGTTTTATTAAAGATTTTACAACAATAAAAAATTTTCCAACAGTGAAACTATTTTCCCCAAACTATCGTTCTTACAACAGTAAAGGTTTTTATAACAGTTAAAACAAATACAAACTAAAAAAAATAGAAGAATAAAAAGAAAGAGTAGAAGGTGCAGAAAAGAATGAAAAAAGGAAAAAAATAGAGAAATAGAAAAGAAACAAAAAATAAGAATATAGTAAAGAAAAAGAAAAGAAATATATAAAGAAGTGACTTTCCACCTTCATTACAAGTATAAACAATTTTAGTAACTTATCACTTTCTCTTAAAATACAACAAATGATCTCTTCTTCCCATATCCCATATCTCATTTCTTACCTCTTATACCATCTCTTATCAATAAACAAATCCATAAAGCATCATCATTTCAGTCCTGATGTCAGCAAAAGTCAATTAAGGGTTACCAGAGGTAACAACATATCTATTTTAACCTTGATCAAATAAACCAACTTTATATTCCTTCCTCTTACTTCTAACAATCTTAATCTTTAGTCCAAATAATGTCCTAGAACTTGATTTCTTTTCATTTTTTTCTTTGTCCCTTCTCACAAAGTTCTTCCAAATTTTAACATGCCTCTTTTGTAAATCCAGTATAGGAAAATTATCCAGGTCACTCTCTTGGTTTGTTGTTTGTAAATCCCTTTTAATTATTAATACATCAGCCAGTTTCTTTTGTATGTCCAGTGTAACATCTTTTTCCATGCCATCCTTGTAGCCTGTCATTTGTAGATCCACTTTCAAACCAGTCTTGATCTTGTCAGGCAGAATTTGTTCCTTTTCCATAACATCTTTTAAACACAGTCTATCTATAAAGGCAGACACTCTTAAAATTAACTTCTGGGTCCATTGTTCAAAAATATCCTTCAATATGTCCAATGTTAAATTATTTTGCTTCATACTATAATTGTAAGTCGAGTTTGAGTGTTCTCCTTTAATTGTAATCTTCAGTTCCCTCTAGTTCCTAGTGTCCTATTTTTAAAATCATATATAGTATGTGTATATATACTGTATATTTATTTATTTTTTATTTTATTAAATTTATATTACCACCCATCTCCCCCAACGGGGACCCTGGGCGGTGCCAGCAAAATGTATGTACTGTATTTTCCGGCATATAAGACGACTGGGCGTATAAGACGACCCCCAACTTTTCCAGTTAAAATATAGAGTTTGGGATATACTCGCCGTATAAGACTACCCCTCTTCAAAACCTGCAGCTTGCTCCACCCCGGGGTGGAAAATATCCACGCCAATCAGCTGTGTGGTGGGGAAGCGGAGTAGAAAGTAAAAAACTGCAGGGAGAAAACAGGGAAGCGGAGTAGAAAGCGAATACCGTAGTAATGCGAAGCGCAGCAGCGCGGGGTGTGTGTGTGAAGGAGAATATTGGGGGGAGGGGGGAGAAAGCTTTAACGATTTACACAAAGCTTTAATTACCTGGGCAAGGCAGAGGGGTGAAGAATACATTTCCAAGCTTTAGCGGAACAAACCATGAAGGAGGAGGAGGAGGAGGAGGAGGAGGAGGAGGGGGGGTGATGGGGGGAAGTTTGAAAAAGCAGATCCAAGCGCAAAAGTTACTGAGTGAGTACTGAGCAACTCCACTTCCCCGCGGCACAGCTGATCCCCGGCGCACAGCTGATCGGCGCCGAGATTTTCCACCCGGGCCCTCCCCCCCAATACATCTCCAAGCTTTAGCAGAACAAACCATGGAGGAGGAGGAGGAAGAGGGTGGTGGTGGTGATGGGGGGAGGTTTGAAAAAGCAGATCCAAGCGCAAAAGTTACTGAGTCATTTCAGCCTCCCTCCCTCTCGCTCTCTTTCCCTGGTGATGGATCAGTGCGGGGGGCCCCTCCGCTCCCTCCCTCCCTTCCCTCCCGACCCCCCCGGCAACCTTCATGGTTTGTTCTGCTAAAGCTTGGAGATGTATTGGGGGAGAGGGCCCGGGTGGAAAATCTCGGCGCCGATCAGCTGTGCGCCGGGGATCAGCTGTGCGGCCGGGAAGTGGAGTTGCACCCACCCTATAAGAAGACACCCGGCGTATAAGACGACCCCCGACTTTTGAGAAGATTTTCCTGGGTTAAAAAGTCGCCTTATACGCCGGAAAATACGGTATATGTATATGTATATACACATACATACATACATACACACAGTATTTTGAATTTTGTAAATTCAAAATAAAAGCATTTTCTCATAACAAGGATTCTTTATAATTTATTCCAAAATCTTATTTATCTGGACTTTTAGTCCATTTGTAACTTTCTAAAATCAAAGTTATAATCACCCTTTTGCTGTTTATTTCCCAATTTTTTTTAAAAAAAGTTCTTAAACTTGTAGTTAAAACTTCTTCTGCTAAGGACTGAAGGAAACTCACCTGGTGTAAAACCTTTTGATCTAAAGGTTTCTAATAGCTGAAAAGCAGTTAACAAGCAATTTTTGAAAGTGATTAGAAAAGGAAGTAGGCGAAATTAGTGTCCTTTCAAAGGTGCCGACTGCCGTTTGAGCAAGATGGCTATTCCCTCATCTCCCAGCAGGGCTGCAACTAGGGGGGGCAAGCGGGGCATGTGCCCCGGGCGCCACACTGGGGGGGCGCCAAAATGACAAAATAACCCATGGGGGGGCGCGGAATCCATGTTTGCCCCGGGTGACACAGACCCTAGTGCCATCCCTGTCTCCCAGAGCTCTAAACCCACCGGAGACTTCTATCTTGCAGTCTCCTCTTGAGGAGCAGCTGTCTGGAGCACTTGTGGGCAATCTCAAGTCCTCTCCTTGTCTGGAGAGGAATTATCGAAGAGCCGGTCTACTCACCGGCTCTTCATTCTGCTGCGGTCGTCAGCTCCGCTCTTCTGAACCATTTTCGATCTGCCATTTCTTCCCTGGAAGTCTCTATATAAGTCTCTTTTCTCTATATTCAGAGAAAAACATAAAAAAAGAGTCTAACACACTCATATTGGAAAACTCCTAAAAAATAGAATGATCGATAAAAAGGAAGTTCAAAAGAAAAGTTAAGAGAATCAAGTCTCTAAGCAAGCCAGGGAGTTAGTCAAGTTATAATTTGCAGCTCAGCTAGAAGCAGTTAGCCTTTTGAATGATACAGGAGTTTAAGCCCTGAAGCAGAAAGCTTTCGAAAACAAAGAAAAAGGGAATGTAGAAGGTCTCCTTTGCTGGAGGTCTTCAAGCTGAGATTGGATGTTCAGTTGTCCAGTGGTTGTCCAGTGGTTGCTACACTGAGGTGATTAGACTAGATGAACTCTAAGATCCCTTCTAACTCTTCCCAGATAACTGAACAAGATGTCTCAGTGAACTCCATGTAACTTGCACAGCCAGAATCCAACTTCAAGTGAATTGGAGCAACATTATCCAACATATGCCTAGAGGAGTCCTTACAATGACCTTGCCAAAGTTCCCTGGCCCATCTTTAATAAGGAGGAACCAAAACACCTAACGGTATTATTATGTTTTGTTACTCTTATTGCCAGAAAGTAATCCTTAATAAAGGTTCTTATTGATGCTTGGTCATAGGCAGGCATTCTTCATTTTTCTCCAGCAACACTCTAGGGATCTCTTGTGCCATTTCATTTGCTGGAGTATCTACAAAAAACAGGGGGCCCTCCAGAATCCACACACACAGGTAGAGTCTATACAGGCACAATCCAGTCCAAAGCCACTGTCACCCACTCATTCCAAGTAGTGACTAAGGCCTCAGTCAAGCTATGCAGCAGAGCTTCAGGAACAACCCCAAATTCTCTCAAAATCCCACCTGGGTCCATTATCTTCTGGGATGAGCCAATCAAATTGGTCCTTCTTTCCTGCAACATGGAGCAGCCACAGAGAACTTCAAGGCTACCAGGGAGTGATCTGTCCATGACAAAGGAGTGATGATTACCTCCCCTAACTCCAGATCATGTCACAGCTGCCCCGAGACAAAAACGAAGACTAGAGTGCTATCTCTGCTGTGAGCTGGGGCATCAAAAGACTGGATCAGGTCGATGGTTGCCATGGTGGCTATGATCTCCTGAGCTGCCTTTAATTCTGGGCCAAAAGAAGGCAAATTGAAGTCTCACTGTACCACAAATCTGAAGAACTCCACTACCAATTTGGTCACAGCATCAAACAGCTCAGGCAAGGAAACCCATCTGACCCTTAAATCTGAATTTGATAAACAATGTCTCACATCTGGTTATTTATTTGATTTTATTTCAATGCTGCCCAACTTCAAACCAACTAACATATGCAACATATATCAAACACCTCTAACAAGAGGTTCCATCCACTCTACTCCAAGGCCTGGGAGAACAGCCAGGTCTTTACGGCCTTCCAGAATGCCATCAGGGTGGGAATCATCCACATCTCAGGGGAACTTCATTCCAGAGAACAGCTGCCGGTACTGCTGGTAGTTTTACAGGAAGGTTGGCAAGGAAGAATTAGGTAGCGGTGTGTACCTCTTCCCATAGGTGCATAGTACACAGAACCTTATATTCCTATATAATGGCTCAATATGTAGTGGAGAATTAAGCAAACATTTATTTTAGTTACTAAAGGGTATACTTGGGTTGTACTTTATTTTGCCCTCTCCTTGGTGGGACACCTGTGATATTTCTCATTGTCAGCCAAAAACCTTGGGAAAAAAATACTCCTTAACTTTGACATAAACAAATACTCCTTAACCTTGATGGTCTCACTTTTGGCAGAACTAGACAAAGCTTTCCAAGCACAAGGTAAGATTAACTTATCCTTGGCAAACTCCAGTGAGATGAGACCACTGAAAAGGGGTGTGAGTAATGGCGGTTCAGAACCTATATAAATTAGTCAAAATTCCCATGGAATATAACTTTGATGCAGACCTAATCGGGAGGGTGCTGCAAGTTTGCTGGCTTTGAATGGGTCCACCAGCCATCATCTTTTTGGGATTCCCTGAATGGCAGAAGGGGCATATGTTCTTTCTTTGACGTATTGTATTATTCAGTATACTCCGTTGTTGGAGTTGGGCCATGTACAAATTTAAATAAGAATAATGATAACAACATTCATGAATATTCTTTGATTGCTGTCTTGGATGGTGTTATTATGCTATTTACTTATACTGCCTTGGAATAAAGCCTTAAGTACTAATACTGTACTATCATAGCTTCCGAATCCAAAAGAACTTGTGACCTAACCCTGCTGGGCTGGAAACTGAGCAATACAGGCTGTGACAGAGAAGGCACACTTCCAGGTCCCACACTGTTTAATCAAGGGGACTTGGTGCATGCCCACTGTTCATTATATATTCAAAGAAAATACAGCAACTATGGAAATAAAATAAAGACAAACGAAGAAAGAAAAGTATTTTTAAAACGTATAAGTGGTCCTCTTTTAACAACCACTAATTCAGCGACTGTTTGAACCTGCAACAGCGCTGAATGAGTAGTAGTTATGACTGGTCCTCAAAGTTCTGGCTGGTGCAGTGCCCCCGCGGTCATGCGATCACGATCCGGGTGCTTGGCAGCCAGCTTGGATTTCCAACCATCACAGCGTCCCGTGGTCACGTGATCACGATTTGCTACGTTCCCTGCTGGCTTCCCACAAGCAAAGTCAATGGGGAAGCCAGCAAGAAGTCAGAAGTTGTGATCACGTGATGTCCTCGCTTAACGACGGTAACTGGGGACTGCCAGAACTGCTGTCGCTAAGCGGCATGGTCACATGACATTGTGCTTTACAACCGCATCACTTAGTGATGGAAATTCCAGTCCCAATTACCGTCGTTAACCGAGGACTACTTGTATATATTTTCCAACTACTTGACAGTAACTGGAAATAACTTGAAGAAGAAGAAAAAAGCACTTTATACAGTAAAATGAATTCTGATGATTCAGGGCCTTTGGAGGGTAGGGGCCTCTATACAGAGTATGGTTCTGTAGAGGAATATAGAGGTAGCCTTAATGAAGTATGTAACAGCTATTATGAAAATATAAGCTTAGCCCACAAAGGCATGTGAGGAAGAAACTCAAGATTGTCCCACCTTGTCACTCTCTGGCATAAGTGGGGGGAGAAAGAGAGAAACTCTGCCAGGGTTTCAAAATTCTGTCATTTACCCTATAACAATAGATTTCCATAGTTCTTGTGGTATCTGTTTCCTGATCTGGCCTACTTTAAAGGGCTGACATCAGTCTTGAAAGCCTCACTATTCTCTATTCAGACAGGTATCGAACCTTGCCTTTGATCATGGAGAGGGCATCAGATCCTTGGGGCATGACACTGTCCACAGAACCACTTGCTGAAGCACTGTTACAATATCAACAGCAAGTAGATATACAAATAAAAAACCTTGGCAATGTCATGGTGCAACTAACACAGCATTTAGGACATGTTTATGGTGGGTCAGTTAACTGAATCTCCTTTGGATCGCATCAAGATTACTTTTGTTCCTAGTCTGCTGAAAGAAGGGGCAGCCAAATGCGCTGTGCCCCTCATTGAGGGCAATGATCCATTACTGGATAATTACCAGAACTTTATGCAAAGACTTAGAGCTGCACTTGATGATTCAGCTAGAAGGGCAAGAGATTCACAAACTAAAACTGCCAGAAATGTGGGTGGAATGATCTAGCTCTGATTGATCAATTTCAAGGAGGACTTACTGGTGAGTCAGAAAAACAAGGCACCCAGAGAATTTGGAAGAGCTGTTCCAAGACTGTGTGTTAATCGATGGGTGTTTGGAAAAGTTGAGGCATGGAGGAAATGGTAAGGAAAGGAGGTTTTACAGCCTCTCTTCACCCCTACCTCATCTCTGTGGCTCCTTGGACACCAGTGCTGGAAAACCCATGCAGTAAAAAGATCCCTGTTCTCAGCAGAGAAATAGAGAAGGAAAGAGCTCAGTTTAAGTTTCTACTATGGAGCCCTCGGACATCTGGCCAAGACTTGCACAGCTAAAGTAAAGGCCTCTGAGTCAGCTACAAAGTGCCACACCAGTGGAACTGCAGGCAACACAGCAACCAAGGGCCCAATCACTCCAAAGCCTTGTTTTCAGGAAACTTTGCAGGCTTCTCTCTCAACAGAATGGCCAGGGTGGCCTCAGAGAATCAAAATGAGCCCAGGCAACTGACAACAGGAAAGTATATTCTATTCTCCTGCCATTCTTTATTTAGACTCAAGTTTGGAAATACCACTTTCAGTTCTTATAGCAGAGCTTTCCAAACTTTTCATGTTGGTGACATGCTTTTTAGACATGCATCATTTCGCGACACACTCTTACAGCAGGGCATCATTTCACAACACACCCTTAAAGCAGGGCACAAGGCAGGCACTAGGACCTGCACGGAATCACAACAGGTTTGGAGGCAGCAAGGCACAAGGCAGGCACTAGGACCTGCGCGGAATCACAGCAGGTTTGGAGGCAGCAGGGCACAAGGCAGGCACTAGGACCTGCGCGGAATCACAGCAGGTTTGGAGACAGCAGGGCACAAGGCAGGCACTAGGACCTGCACGGAATCACAGCAGGTTTGGAGGCAGCAGGGCACAAGGCAGGCACTAGGACCTGCGCGGAATCACAGCAGGTTTGGAGGCAGCAGGGCACAGGGCAGGCACTAGGACCTGCGCAGAATCCTGGCAGGGCTCGGAGGCAGCAGCACAGTGCAAAGTTTTACATTACCCATGCAGTTATTAGAGAAATCTATGCTTGTGGAAACAATTGACAGGAAAGCCCTTTGATCTAGTCCTGTTTTGCAACACACTACACCTTTGCAGCTGGCAATAAATGATCATCCAGAATCTTTGCTACTATATGTCTGAGCTTCCTTATATGTGCCCATTGTGCTGGGTACCCGTAATCCAGATGTTTACTGGAAGCAATGAACAATTTCTTTTCCATCTTTAAGATGCCAACAGCACCATTTGCAAGCTTCCCACTCTTCTTCCTCTCCAGTTCACTGAATCCCCTTCCTTGCTGGAAAAATACGTTTGCTGATGTTTTGGGGGAGGAGGAAGCAAGAACTCTGCCTCCCCCTTGAGCGTGTAACATCAATTTGAAGCCGGGGCACAGATCCTAGTTAAGAGGCCATACCCCATGTCAGATGATAATCTGAGGGAAGTTTTTATTTACCCTTCAAATTGCCTAGCATCTGTACCCACATTTTTCATACCCAACTGTTGTCTCTTGCAAAATTTGCTTATAACAATACATTCTTCCATAGGTACATCTCCCTTTCAGACAAATTATGGTCGCCACCCCCACATCTTGCCCTCCAGAACTCCTGCCTCTGCTGTTCCTTGTACCTCGGATTTTCTGCAGGAAAGGCAGGCTGCTCTGCTTCTCTTAAAGAAACAGGTAGATTTGGCAAAGGTTGCATACAAGCAGGCTGCAGGTGCACACAGGACAAAGGGTGCTAAGGTTGCAGCAGGAGATTTAGTATGGCTCTCCACTAAGTGTTTGCTTTCCTCCTGCCCAAAAATTTGGACTCAAAGTTCATTGGTCCCCCGTTACCCAACAAACCAACTGAGTGCTCCTTTACTGACAATTGCCTGATTCTATGAAGGTTCATTTGGTCTTCCACTGGTCATTGCTTGTGCTGGAGGATCTCCCTGCTCTCTGAAATCTAAACCTGTTCCTCTCCCCATCCCATTTCTGGCGGATGAGGAAGAAGAATGCATTCTAGATTCTAAATGCAGGAGGAGATACTTTGAATATCTGATTCACTGGGAGGGCTACCCTGAGTCTGTAAAGTCTTGGGAAAGCACAACAGATGTCCATACCCCATGCCTAGTACACCAGTTTCATCTGAAATTCTCACACAAGTTCCATTCCCATGATATGCCACCATTACCAATAGACAGTGAACCTCAGGGTGAAGACTCTGCGTTTCTCGTCATGACAGACTCTCCAGTTCAGGCCACAGTGCAACAGTCAGGAAGGGGGGACTTTTCAGCTCCATCTGACTGTGGCAGCAAGACTCGTCTAGTGACCTTGGGGAGCTGCCAAACTGGGGAGGGGGATGAGTTTGCAGTTGGTTCCCATAACACCATGCCAGTATTTTCTTTGCAAGGTAGAGTGGAGATTTTGTCCAATGGGGGAAGAGATGTACAGGACTACGGAGATAGCCCTGAAAAAGGTGTGTAACAGTTGTTAAGAAAACATCAGTTTAGCCTAGAAAGACAGCAGGAGGTGAGGGAGAAACTCAAGATTACCCTGCTTTGACTCTCTTTGGTATAAGAGAAAGGGAGAGAGATACTCTGTCAAGCTCTCAAGATTCTGCTATTATACCTATAACAATAGAGTTTTAGTAGTTCTTGTGGTGTCTGTTTCCTTACCTGGCCTAATTCAAAGGGCTGACAGGTTCAGTATTGAAAAGTTTCAGATGGCATGAAACTTTTTGTTCAAGGCTATAAAAATAATTCCAATGCAGTAAACATAAGCCCAATGATTTACTGTGCCACTAAATTCAAATGGCAAAATAATAAAATAAAATAGAATTCAGAATTTCAATATTGACAACATGCCACTGGCAAATCTAGAAATGGTAATTACAATCCACCTCTGGAATATGACATTAGGGAAGGATGAACTTAACTTTTGAAACCAGATCAGACATTACTTCCTGAACTGCACATGAGAAGCAGCAAGCCTCAAATTTGTGTATATGATAGCATATCATATTCACCTGTTTTTCAGATTTTTCTGAACCAGTCTTGCCTTTAGTGTTAAAACTTTTTCATTCTGATGTCCCTTTCATACTGAATTCACAAGTAAATATAGTCTTTATAGCTACTGCCACTATGTTATGGGGCTTTGTCTATTGTACTGTATGTGTAATTGTTCAGGATACTTCAAGAACATGTAGACTAAAAGTTATTTTAACATTGTGTGAATATCAGAATGATCTTCTGGTGCTGGCAAAGTGGTATGTTCCTATACAGGTAGTTGTCGCTTAACGACCGTTCATTTAACAATGGTCAGAAGTTACGATGGTCTCGGAAAAAGTGCTTTACAACCTGTACTTACACTTATAACTGTTGCAAACTGTCACACCACCCCTGCGGTCATGTGATCGCAATTCAGGCACTTGGCAGCCAGCTCGCATTTACAGCCAGTTGCAGTGTCCTGCAGTCACATGATCTCAATTTGTGACCTTTTTTTGCCGGTTTCCAGCAAAAGACCTCCATTGGGGAAGCTGGATTCGCTTAACGACCAGCATAAAAATGGTCGTAAAATTGGGTCCGGTCATGTGGTGACTCACTTAATGACCATACTGCTTAACCAATTTTTGGTCCCTATTGTGGTTGTTAAGTGAGGACTACCTGTGTTATGTTTTGCTTCATACATTTGTAATAAAATGTGCATATTTCTTTGATTACACTGCTGGGCAGGAAATGAAACCATGGGTTCAGCAAACTAGGTTAAAAATGCACATGACAGTTTCTAATTATTTTAGAAAATAACAGAAACAAGAGACACAGTCAGATAATCTAACCATAGCTTATTTAACCATGGCTTACTTTAAAAAGTCACACATTAGGTTTAGTATACTTAATGCATTAAGTTAATACCATCTAAGTGAAAGACAAGTTAACCATCTTTTGGTTTATCATGTGTGAACTTAGTCAGTATGTCATCACAGTCTCTGAAAATATGACAAGGAATAACTTGACACCTGGGTTCCTTTTAAGCTCTATGCAAGCCTCCCCTGACTTTTTTATAACTTGCACTTCATCCTAGTAACCATTTTGAGAATGGTCAAGCCCTCCCAAATGGAAGCCACACATGAAATTCTACATATCCACTGGCCAAAAAGGTTGGGGCCCTTAAATTTAATTATGGGAAAGTCAGTATAAGACAGGTGGAGAGAAAAATCTGAGATGAATTAGTAAGAACAAGATTCCTAAGGATCATCAGTAACTTAACTGGAAGTTTTCAGGTTCTATTCTTTCCAATTTAATCTCTATGATCCATCTATCCATGTGTACTCCAGTAAGTGCACACACATAGATTCTGCACCCAAGGAACAGGTTTTTACTCTTCTGTACATGGGGGAGATTTATAATCACAACGGGATGTGGAAATGCCCAGTATAAATATACTGACTGGAACTTGGATTTTATATTTATTCATTGATGCTGTGATTTTGTATTTGTATTTTTAACCTTGTTTTTATTGTGAACCGCCCAGGGTCCCCTGATTGGGGGAGATGGGCAGTAATACAAGTTTAAATAATAAATAAATAAATAAACTTGAAAGCCTATCCATTAGCCAGGGGACAAGTTGCATCCCCTGACTCCTAAAAATAACATTAGGGCAAAGGGAAATATCAGCGCGGCTGTTCATATCTCTAAAGCATAGCTTTCCAAACTGTGTGTCGTGACACACAGTTTGGTGTGTCGCAACACAACCCGGACGCGGCAGCATTTCAGCGCTTCCGCGTTTTAGCGGAGGCCGCCACCGCTGCCGCCGCCTCCACACACACCCCCGCGCACCTGCCGTGCACGCCCCCGCCCCCACGTGCGCCCGTGAGCCGCCGCTGCCACCGTTGGTGTGTCGCCAACAGCGGCACTTTGGAAAGCACTGCTCTAAAGGAACAACTCAGGGAACTTTCTTTCTCTTTCTTTAACAGATACTTAGCTCCTCCTGGGCCTGGGAAGCTGAAGGAAAGCATATTCTAGCCTCATCTATTGGCCAAGAGACCAAGAGCTGCCAACAAGAGAAATTCAGTCTGGCTGCAAAACCATATAATGCTGGTTGATAATTCAGTGTTTCGTTATTGCCTTGGAAAGCTGGTCTACCTCCACTATCTTTTCTTTGCAGACCTTAGTTTTTTTAGTTACTAAAACTGAGGACCAAGCCAGTTTATTTTTAAATGTGAGTCACTTGTAATTATTTAAATGCTGTGATAAAATTGCAGCCAATAACATTAAATAAATTTAGTATTCCCATTTAATCACAACTATGTTCTTGCTTTCATTTAGTAAACATGAAACAGCTGTATTTTTGCCATATACTTAATGTTTACATTCTTGAGAATTTGTACTTCATTACATAGTAGTTTTACAGCCTCTGCTGATACATTTCATTAATAAATCTGTAAGATAATGCAACAAACTCGGGTTTCAGATTCTATTCCGCTATAATCATTTGGCGTCAGTTGGTAACCATTTGTAAAATTAGTAAGATTTTTTTTCACCTAAATGATTGGAAACTTTGATCCCAGACCAGGTGAGGACTTCTGAATAGGAGAATGAAAATGAAAATATGTTTTTCACTCATAAGAACTTTCTCATGTTTTTTTTTAAGTCAGCCATTTCTGAAACAGCTGAGGAGAAAGTTGAAATTTGGCAAAGAAGCTGAATTTTTCAGGAAATATCATGGCAGAAGGAAGGCAGTCTTCTTCATCAATGCAATTTTGCCCAGTCTCTGAATAATATAAAAACAATGAAAAGTCTACAAATAAAGATTTATCTTATTGTGATCCATATAATTGAGTATCAGGCATTGTTGCCAGGTTATTTGTCACATAATATTAACATGCAAATAATGAAAAACATAATATCTTTTTTACATATATTTACCAATGTCATTATTTTGAGAGTTTACAGTTCTCCATAAAAAGGGGGTGCAGGAATAAAGACAGTTTAATAATACATCTAAGAGTTCAACTATGCTAAACTTAAAAGGCTCCAAGTACAGAGAGAGGGTGCCAGGAGAGATAAACAAATCACCTAAATAAGGATCCAATATTATGAAACACTATATTCACCTTGACACTGTTCATAATTTTCATAACGCTTGATTAACCAGTTCATTTGAAATTTTTACCGAAGGACATTTTTATGAAGTCCTAATTTTAAAATGTTTTAACCTTATTATGAGTATCTGGGAAAACATTCCAAAATTACTGTGAATTGTTTTGCAAAGAGAGGTTAATTGTGACTCCTGAAAGAGACTGGGAACACTACTGTACTTGAGCAAAATCTCAAATTCTAAAAATTAAACGCTGTAACATTTTATAAAAATGTATCTGATTAAATTTCTCAGAGTGAAAGATCTCATCAGTGCTGCTATCTTACTCACACCTACATGGAACTGACTTGAAATGAACTAAGTGGGATACCAATAGAAGAGATGGGATACCTTGTGAACAAGCCTGCATAAACTTGGGTTAGAGTTAACACAGCAAAACTATTATTCAGGCAGAAAACATCAGTTCCCTTTAACAACGGATCTGTCTGTTAGTAGCACCTCATTTTGGTTTATCATGTATGCAAGCTACATACATGAATATTTGTAGTCACTGGTAAGGGAGCCATGTGTTTACCATGTGAAGATCCACCATGTGACCTACATTATACACAAATGCATGAATCAAATAAAATTCCTGCTGGTATTACTGTAATGTGTTTAGCATTTGGAATAAAGAGCAAAAAAACAACATTTTCCCCTTCTTCATTCCCAAATAAGTCCCTTGCATAAAGGGCTTAATCTTCACATTTTATGAAAACAACACATTAAGTTATTTATTAAGCAAACATGCACTGCTTTTCATTTGCTAATGTCATCACATCGATCTCGGTAGGAGCATGAAAAATAAGAAATATGAGCCCCTGGTGGTTTTACTGATAAAAATATTTTTAATTGCTAATTATCTTCAGCATTCTGGACAGTCCTCACCACCAGATGATATTCAAAACTTACTTTCAAGTGTGTGGGCTTAGTAAAACTAAATACTATTCCCCATAGGCTGCTTCTCTGTCAAAAATTAAAAAATCAATTACTGTATAGTGTTTTTATTGGTCTCTGGAAAAAACAATCACTGTTCCTGCCTTCTTGGCACCAACAGCCCCATACCGCACTTCAAACAGCATGCTAGTATTCAGTCAGTTTCCCGCATATCCACACGTGTGTGTGCTTATCCACATAATTACTAAGTTTATTTCTGAAAATCTACACTTGAAAGCTCACAACTATTTCCTATACATTGGAAAACATTGGAAGCCACAGGGTACAGAGATCTGTGCTTACTCCGTAGATTACTTGGAGTATTATTACTTCCATTAATAAGATGAACATTGTAACATATCTTTTTTATTAAGCTCCAAAATGTGCCAAAGAGAAGATTCATTTGTGAAGTTAAATGATACTCACAAGCAGTGGGTCCTAAAATGCTTTCCCTTAAAGTGTGATTCAAAAGCTGGTGGGGGCAGTTGGGTTGTAAACTCCAACTTTCAGCATATGCAATGCACAGCAAAGGCCAAATATTTTTCCAGTCTATAGATCTTGAGGGAGAAAATGCCAAATATATTTCATAAGGCAGTTAAGCCTCTACTGGAATCTAATCACTGCCAGATGTCTAGAAGAACATCACGAAATGCTGGCAACCCCCCACTGGTCTCTCAAAAAACTGCAGAGGCAAGTTTTAAAACTTTTTTTTTAAGATAAGTGGCCAAGAAATATGTGCTAGAGGAAGCAGAAATTGTGCGGGTAAACACTTTGCACTCCCGGACAGTTTTTTTCAATTAAAAGAAATCCAAAAAGAGGCGTCTAGAAACAACTTACAAGAAGCTGGACTTGGGCTGTTCCTTAAGAACAAATGGCAGCTTTCATCCTTAATGACTAGCGATCCAACACAGCTTCAGTTTCTCTTACACACAAGCGCACACAAAACACGAGCCCTCTTGCAAAAATATTTGCTTCCACAAGAAGCCCATGTTCACCGCTGACAAGTCTGCTGCTGCTTTCACAGCCGCCCAGCTCTTTCCGATACTACTTTCTGAAATTGCCACCCACCCATTGGCTTACCTTTCATGTTGGCACACAAGGTGGTCACATAGAAAACTCAGATGCTGGAGGAATTTGCTGCTGTTAACACAAAACTCCTTTATTGGATTTCCATGCCGGGCGTCCTGGATCTTCTGATCAGGAGGAGGAAGGATGGATGGATGGATGGATGGGTGGGTGGGTGGAAAGAACTCTTGGCCTCTCGCTCAGCCGTCTGAAGGAGTCCGGAGTTTTCGCTCTCCTGCCGGCCTAAGCTCAGACGACCAGCCTCTCCTGCCCCTCCTCTCTGCTCAGTTTTGGAAAGGAGAGAAAGCTTTTGGCTCCGCAGCTCTCCCCCCCCCCCCCCGCCCCGCAGCTCCCCTTTCCCCCCGCCTCTTTCACGAGCTGGACTGTAAAGTGAGGCAAGGAAGAGATTGTAATAATAAACGTCCAGCGAAGTTTGAATGAGAAGTAGAAACTTCTTCCCTCTCCTAAGTGCAGCCTCCCAAAAACTCCAAACTCTCTGAAAAATTCCTGCACAATTAGCCACCCTCCTTCCCTTCCCTGTGAGGTTGACTCTCCTCGGACAGAGCGCTCTTACGGAGGCCTGCAAACGCGAGGCCAAAATGCTTTAGCAGAGACGAAGGTGTGGAGGCTCTCCATAGAGGCGAAACGCTTTGAGGGTGGAATACAGAGAAGCCCAGCAGCCCCAGATCGACTTCTAAGTCTGGTTTCTTCCCAGGATGCAGAAACTATATTGAAGAGGTGTATTTATTCCGAAAAAAAGATAAATAATCACCAATAATAAATGCTCTTTCATTCTGGTTAAATCAGTGGCGGTGTTGCCCCTAATTATGTGCACTACAGAGTGGGGTTCGACTTTGGAATATTCCAGTTTCTTCCAGAACATTCCATTTTTCTCCTGGAACAGGCCCTCCGAGAGTCCAAGTGTGGCTTGTGAGTTTCCAGACCTGTATCATTAGGAACAGGAAGGAGTCCACAGAACTTCCTGTTCCAGACAGATGAACCCTTCCCAGAAAGCTTGGTTTGGCCTGCGCCATTATGCATATCCCTAATAAGCACACCCCCTGACAAGAAAACATGGTTGGCTGGTGTGTGGTTTGCTGTGTTTTGAAAACCCAGGCAATTTGGTGAATTGGGATAGACTTGTGCAAACAGAGCTTCAGGTCCATTCTGCACCATCACCATCGCAGTTTCGCTGCTGCTAATCTTGAAATGCTGGGAACTAGAGCAAAAAATAACAATAACTACTGCCACAGTTTCTAGAATTAGGAAAAGACTCTCACTCCCATTCCACCAAAGTGGGAGATAAAATAAATTACTTCACTTCCTCCCCGCACCCCACTCATATCCTTACTGTATGTTGGGTACAGTATATTTCTCTGGATGCATGAAAAAAATAAACCAAACCCAGGAATTAGGAGGCCAGGTAAAGCAAGAGTTCCCTTGCACTGTGAAATAAAATACTAGTTTCACCATGATTTCAACTACAGGTAGCCCACGTTTAGTGACCACAATTAAGACTTGCAACTCGATAGTTAAGCAAAGCAGTCGCTAAGTGAAATTGCGACTGTGCTTATGATCTTACTTCAGCTTTCCTTTGCTTTAGAGACCCACATGTGAGGATTGTGTCATAAAGTTACTTTTTCATCACCGTTGTAACTGAATGGTTGCTAAACGAGGACTACCTGTACACCACTGCTGATTGAGAATTAATTCTGCTTAACTCTGTAATGTTGCCAATATCATCTACACAATCTGAGACTTCATGAGCTGTTCTCAGACTGAAACAGATCCTTCCTGTGGAACTGCCTTGTAGGGGGTCAAAAAAGTCAAGATGATAGCCATGACTATGGAATTAAAGCCCAACCCCTTTTTATGTGCAGCATGCTGCAGGCATCTCTCCACCTGAAATGAAAAACAAATTCCTTTTAACCACATGTTGTATTGGATCCAAATATGTGAGCCTTGGAGTTTTGCTCAAAGCAGGATAAAGAGGGATGTTGCCAAGTTGTTCCATTTTTCTTTCCCAGTACAAGCTGTGTGTCTCTTGAGAAGCTCTTCTGCAGGATCAGGAAATCCTCTGGAACAGTCTTCTTCAATCTTTTGCTTTTCAAATAATCCCCCAAAACTCTTAATCCCCGTAACTCACATAGTCTGGTTACGCTGACTGGAATTATGAGCTCTGTAATCAAACATATCTGGAGGGCATTAGATTGAAGAAGATGGTGACTATAAGGGAATGAATCTCTCTCACACACACACAGAGTCAACTCTTTTCTTTCAACAGGAAGACTGTGTTTGAGCCTTTTCCCCCCCCTAGAATGCCAAGTTTACATCCTGTTTTAAAATATAAGAATTAAACTCTTAATAATTTACTGATGTACCCTCTATCCCCTTCCCCACCCCCAAAAACCTGTAAATAAAATGTTCATGTTTTGCATGTAACCTAAAAGAAGTCAACTGGATGCCCTCTAGAATTTTGGGTTCCAGTTCCCACAGCCCATATATTTTTGTTGTTTATAAAAATTTGTGATCAGAGTTATGGAAAATATTGAGAGACAAGCTTGCAGTAAAAAACGTTGCTTTATTTAAAACAAAAGAATAAAATTGAATCTTGCTTTTCTTCAGCAGAAGAGAAGCACATGGCTTAAGTACTTACATTTTAAAGACAAAGAGATAGCAGAGAGCAGAGAGACCAAAACAAAAGCAGAGATAACACTTTTAAAGCTTTTTACAATTGCAACTTGGCCATATCTGAGTGGACAAGGTTTAGCATGTGACCAAACACCTAGGCAACAGATTCCCAATATGGGCAAAGCTTAAACAGGTAATTCTGATTGGCTCAAGCAAGCCAAGCCAAACTAGAGGCTTGGTGAAAATATCAGCCAACATTAATTTAGTATCACAGTATTTCAAAATAACCTTTTTCTTGGCTAGAAAATCTTTAACAAGATGAAAATGCACATCAATGTGCTTTGTGCGGTTTTTGGTACCTTCAGATAAAGCCAAATGAAGACAGGCCTGGTTGTCTTCATGAATTGTTACAGGCTGGCTTAGAATGACTCCAATGTCTTGCAACAATTGTGTAAACCAAATTACCTCATTGCATAGTTGTGCTAAAGCATAAAATTCAGCTTCAGCTGTGCTAATGGCTACTACTGTTTGTTTTCTGGAGAACCATGCAATTGTGAACTTTGCAAACTGAATTACACTCCCAGAAGTAGACTTCCTATCACTGAGATCTCCAGCCCAATCTGAATCACACCAGCATTCTAACTTTTCCTCTGTGTCTGTAGCAGACAATCTTAAGCAAAAATCTTTGGTGCCTTGTAAATAACGAAAAAGCCTTTTTAACCCAGACTTTGCAGCAGATGTGGGATTTTCCACAAACCTGCTCAAAATGGACACACTGTTAGAAATGTCCGGACGGCTATTGTTTGCAATGTAAAGAAGACTACCAATGGCTGATCTGAAACTATCTCCTTCAGATAACTCACCATCCCCCTTCTCCCCCTCCTCTTTTAGAAACTCGGGAAGCATGGGGGAGGAGACAGACTTACAGTCTTGCATTTTAAAATCCTCCAGCAGTTTCTTAATTTTACTACTCTGACTTATGAGAAAACTGCCATCTTTTTCCCTCTGAATTTCTAATCCTAAATAATTGTTAACTGCTCCAAGACATTTCAATGTGAAATTGTTTTTCATACAAACCTCAAAAGCACGCTTTTGTTCATCAGATGAAGTGAGCAGAAATAAATCATCAACATACAAGCACAAGTACATTACACCCTGCTTATCATTTTTTACATACACACATGGATCAGCAATTCCCCTTGTGGGGGGAGATGGGCGGTGATATAAGTTAGAAATAATAAATAAATAAATAATAAATTCCCTTCTGAAACCCAAATTTTTGCAAAATATTATCTAACTTAATATTCCAACAACGCGCTGCCTGTTTCAATCCATAGATGGATTTCTGCAATTCACACACAAGATGTTTTTTCTTTTTCATAACCAGGAGGTTGTTGCATAAACAATTTTTCCTCCAAATCACCATACAGAAAAGCAGTTTGAATATCATGGTGATAAACAGACAATTTCTTCATGGCAGCAACCTTTAAAAGCAACCTGATATATTCAGCTTTTGTCACTGGAGCAAAAGTTTTGTCATAATCCACATTTTTTCTTTGAGCAAAACCTTTTGCTACCAACCTTGCTTTGTACTTTTGAATTTTACCATCAGAATCTTTTTTCAGTTTAAACACCCACCTACAACCCAAACACTTCTGATTGGGAGGCAAACTTACTAATTTCCAAGTTTTATTTTCCTTTAAGGAATCCAATTCCTGCTGCATGGCTTCATGCCAGCACTTAGCTATTTCAGGTGGCATCTCATTAATTTCCTCAAGAGATTGAGGCTCTGTGTGAATGTGAACCGCCTTCACAACATCTACTTGATAACGATCAGGTGGAACCCCCTTATTAATCCTTTCAGACCTGTGAGGTAGGACAGGACTTACATTCTGAATCCCACCATTGCTCTCAGAAACCTCTGACTTCTCAGACAAGTCAACTTCCTGCACATTGACTTCACTAGGTGATTCCTGCATATCACCATCAGCAAGACTTTGCTGTTCCCTCATGGATAAATCAACTGAAGAACTAGAGTTTATTTTATCCCAATTCTGCTCAGCAAAAGAAGCACTTTTACTAATTATCAATTGATTATCCAGTATGAACCTGTAGCTCTTCTGACTTTGTTCATACCCTACAAAAATTGCTTTCTTTGTTCTGGAAGCCTCCTTGCGCCTCAGCTGTTTTGGAATGTGCACCCAAGCTGTGCTACCAAAAACTCTGAGATGATTTACTTTAGGCTTCACACCATAGAACAAATGAAATGGCACGTCCTGAATTGCACTGCTAAACAGCCTGTTCTGAACATAACACGCTGTAGAAACAGCTTCTCCCCAAAACCTAAAAGGTAAACTGGCATCCTTCAGCAAACACATCATTGCTTCCTGCAGTGTTCTTCCTTTTCTCTCTGCAACAGAATTCTGTTCTGGTGTGTAAGGGTTAGCTAAAATGTGTTCTATCCTTTTTTCTAACAAAAAGCTTTTAAACATAGAGGATAGATACTCTCCACCTCTGTCTGATTGCAAGGCAGACACTGGCCTTGGGAATTTTCCATTTGCCCAAGCTACAAAACCTTTAAATTTATCAAAGACCTCATCTTTGTGTTTCAACAAATAAATGAATGTGTACCTGGAAAAATCATCTATGAAGGTCAAAATGTACCTTGCTCCCCCAAGACTAGGAGAAAAGGGGCCTATTACATCAGAATGAATAATCTCTAGAGGCCTAGAGGTGGACCTATCAGAAAACTTCTTCACAGGAGCCCTTGTGGTTTTATTCTCCTTGCAAACTGCACAATCCAGAAACTTATCACAAGGTTTCCATTTTAAATCAGCAGAAAAACTAGGCATTTGAGATATGTACTTAAAATTAGCATGAGCAAATCTCCTATGCATTAAATGGATACATTGATCGTGTATGGGATTATTTCTAAAAACAGCTTTAGCAGTTTGCTGCTCAGCTTTCTGTACAATGTAAAGAGAATCTTTCTGCAAACATTTTGCAACCACTTTACCATCCTTCCTAATTTCACAACCTTATTTCTTAAAAGTTATTATGTAACCTGAGGCAACTAGCTGTCCTATAGACAAGAGATTACTTTGAAAATTAGGCACAAACAAAACATTTTGAACAGTTTCCCCCAAACATGGAATATTAATCTCACCTTCACCCATGATCTTGGATACAGATCCATCTGCTAAGGAAACTCTTTGCTTGTTAGTTTTAGACAGAGACAGAAAAGCATTTTTATTGTTACATATATGAGAATTTGCCCCGCTGTCAAGAACCCACAAGTCTTTATCATCACAGCTCTCAACAACTTTTGCATGAAGAATCTTCTTTCTAGAAGTTGCTTCTTTCTTCTGAGAAATCTTCTTACTTTTAAACTGGACACAGTCCTTCTGAAGATGTTCAGAAGATCCACACTTGAAGCATCGCCGGCTGGTAAATGCAGAAGCCTGGAATTCAAAGCTCTTCCACTCCCTCTGCTGGCCACAAGAAGACTTTATTGTAGGAATGGAGGCAGCTTTTTCCTGCCTTTTCTCCCACTCAGCAAGAAGCCGGGTAGACACAAACGATGGCGTTAGATCAGCTTCAGGGATTCCCTCCATGGAGCAAATTAAAGTGTCCCAGGACTCATTTAACGAAGACAGCATTATATAGGCTTTCATGAGAGGAGTAAATTCCATCCCACGCTCTTGGAGCTCCACAAAATAATTCTGCAGTTTATGAAGATGCTCTGGAAAATTTCCATTCTCTGGCAAGTAAGCCTTGTACAGCTTTTTGGTTAAAATAACCTTGCTGCCAGGATTAGTTTTTACATATAAATCACGCAAATAGTCCCATAAGTCTTTGGAAGTTTCTTTGCCTCTTACATGTATAAGCTGAGAATCCTCAACAGCCAAAATAATGGAGGCTTTGCATTTCTCATCTTTCCTCAGCCAGGCTTGATCTGGATTCTGAGGGATTTGTTCAGAAATAGCAGACCACAAATTTTCTCTCCTCAAGAAACTCTCCATTTTCAAAGACCAGTTCAAATAATTAGTATTAGAAAGCTTTTCCAGGGGCATACCTTGAAAACTTGAAGATCCAGCAGCCGCCATTGCTTCTTCTCTCCCCTGTTGGAGTAATCCATGAGGCTAGAAAAATCACGAGGCTTGACTCCGCCTCCAAACTGAAACTTCTTGTAACTGCCAGCAAGTTTCAAAAAGCCTCTTCAAATGAAAATGAAACAGTTCAGCTTTCCTCTTTCCATAAGTTTCATCTCTGATCCAGAAAGCATTTGCTGGGCCCATAACCTTTTGTTGTTTATAAAAATTTGTGATCAGAGTTATGGAAAATATTGAGAGACAAGCTTGCAGTAAAAAACGTTGCTTTATTTAAAACAAAAGAATAAAATTGAATCTTGCTTTTCTTCAGCAGAGAAGCACATGGCTTAAGTACTTACATTTTAAAGACAAAGAGATAGCAGAGAGCAGAGAGACCAAAACAAAAGCAGAGATAACACTTTTAAAGCTTTTTACAATTGCAACTTGGCCATATCTGAGTGGACAAGGTTTAGCATGTGACCAAACACCTAGGCAACAGATTCCCAATATGGGCAAAGCTTAAACAGGTAATTCTGATTGGCTCAAGCAAGCCAGACTACCAGGCTCCAAAGTAAATTAACATTCCTGAGAAAGCGGGGTGAACATGTGCTCTAGGAAAAAAGTTTGAGGCTTGGCTTTTTAAACTAGCCTTCCATATTTCTTCAAGACACAAAAATATATGCAACATATATGTTGGCTGAGACTGATGGGAATTGAATCCGAAACATCTGGAGAGGCCCCACTTGTGTATCCCTGATGTAAGCAGAAAAAGTTCTGCAACTTGTTCACAGTCTCTAACATATTCACATGCTGTATTGGTCTTTCAACTTCAGCTGTCCTTTTCTGGAGTTTGGGGGCCACCCTAACGTACAATGTCAACATTATGATATATTCTTTTAAATTCCAAATTCTATAATTCTCACATCAAACTTCTTGTGCAGTTTATTTTAAGAGCTGCATAGTGTCATTCTATAGATGGCGTTCAAGCTTGGTCCACTCTGATTGTAAATTTGGTTTCTTTTAAGTCTAAAATCCATTCCATTGCAAAAATATGTGTTTTAATGAAGTATTATTTTGGTTGCATGTCCCACAGCATGATGATTTACTCATTCCTTTTCTGGAATACTTAAAGCCTTGGGCATTTCTACACATACACAATACTTCATAATACTGTACAGTTGAAATAATCCATTGTCTCTTCTGCTGACCTCAAAATGCAGAAAATGCAGAAAACACAGAAAATGCTCAAAGACCCAATGTGATGAGCTTCCAGGCTAATAGACCATGCCTAATTATCTGGTATCCTGAGGTTTTCCTGGCAACTATGACCCAAGGCTTGCTGACCATGTTGTGAAAGCCAATCTATTGGCTATTTGGTATGCCTGTGCCAGACTCACAACAATTTTGGTTTGGCCTTCTCATGTGTGAATGCTTTTATTTGTCCTCCATTTCTAAAGTCATTTGCCAGGAAAGAAATCAAAGAGTTGGCTGCTCTAGAGAAAAATTTAACAGAGTTTGAAGTAAATATCCTGTAGAACCGTTGCTATAAAACTTTGCAAGAAATTTACAGGAATTGTGTTACAAAATGTTTAGAATGTATTGCACATTAAATATGACATAGAAAGACTTCTTTCATGTTAAATACTCAGGGGATTGGGAGGCACAGAAATAATAACTTAAAAACCTTTAGAGAACCAATGATTGTGCAAACTAAGGATGAATAACTCTTTTTTTCTCTTAAACTGTGTCAGAACTGGAGTGTTATATGTAATATTACTAAAGAATAATAATGTTATTGACGATCGCCAAAGCAGAGATTTGCCAATGATTTCAAATAGCCTTGGATGAAGTATTTGTTGACAACATTTACAGCTGACTGTTGGGAAACTGTAGGACAATATAACCCAGAGCTTGTTCCGCTTGCTCTGAAAAATGAAAGCTTAAAGGGAGAGGCATTTTTAAATTAAAAATTTAAAACATTTTTGAGTATATTGTTTTATTTATGAGGTTATAAGAGTAACAAGGTAAATGAGCAACAAAAATAGGTTAACTTGTATTAATTGAACTATCCACTATACACATAAGTCATAATTATCATATACCACATGATCTATTTCCTGCTACAAAATGTACAGAACTGGAGGACTCTCCCATTCTGTGCAATTTTAGTTAGAATCACTTCCAAACTGTTCAGTGGAGCATAATTCTAAATTAGTATACCTAAGATTGGAGTCTCTTGTATAGCACTATGCAGATTAATCAGAATACAGTCTTGCTAAATTCAATAACACTTAGAGCTCTGTCAGATGGGATATACCTTCATCAGTACAGCAAGATTATTCCCCCATCCTCTTGTTCTCAATATTATGCTACTGGACTGGACTGGATTTGTGTGATCATGTCAGATTTTTAGCTACCGTGTAATTGAAGCAAGAAGAAGCTGCAGCATGACACACCTAGGAATGGCACAATGAAATGTGTGTGTGTGTGTGCTTCATTTCTCTTCATCATTGCTGGATCTACAATATACTTCCATCCAAAAGAGGCTTTACGATTGTGGCATCTGTAACAAATCAGAGTGACATCAAAATGACAATAAGTACATGATTATGTTGTTATGCAATGTACTTGCATCACAATGTGTGATGCAGGGATGCAAGTCATGGCATTTGCATGATGATGGCATCATGCACGTGTTGTACTGAAGTAACAAAATATATGTCAGTTGTATATCAAAAAGATTCCCTGAAAAATTATCTCATATAGAAACCTGGTAGCTCTTTAGAGGAAGCTGCTGAAATAATCAGGCTGTAAAATCATATAGAACCAAGTTATAGTCTGCTTGCTCATGTTTGGAGATCCTTCGTAGAGGCTCTTCTTTCAGACTTGCTTCAGAAGGATGGAGTGGCTACTTCCAGCCTTCGTCCATTCTGCTGTTCTTTCACTGAAAGGCAAACAGGTTTTTTAAAAAATACTGTTCAGACAGACTTTTGTCTTCAGCTCCAATTTCAGTGGGCAGGCAGGACTTAATAAGAAACAATAATAAATAACTTTTGAAAGTGATTATCATTCCTTTCATCTGTTACAAAAAATGTTCTGAATCAATCAGAATTTAATATTGAATATTGTGAGATTGGAGAGATGATCCATAATGACAACATTCCAAAAAGAGTAAAATTCTCTCTGTTTGGATTTTTCTGGATTTCATTTTACTAAAACTCACAATTCATTGAGTAGGTGTGATTTCGTGGTCAGGTTCACCACTTTCTCATAATGTGGAGCCAGAAAGCATTCAAAGGTTTTGCAGACTGCTTAAACAGGGAACTGATCACATGATGTTTCTGTCAATACCTCTGTAATTTATGTAAATTACTGTTTTCCAAAATTCTGAACCTTTGATGTTTGGTTTTCCTGGCAATGGCAACTGCTTTAATAAGTATTTCTTATTCTCTTCTTTAGCCATGATTATTTTGGAGAGGCTTCAAAAGAGCAGATATTTAAAAAGTAAAATAGGTTGGGGAAAAATGGTTCACAGTAGAACCAATCAGATTGGGGTGGAGGTAGTGGATAATTATTTAGCCTTATTTAATTCTTTATTTAACTCAAGGGGGAGCTCTAATTTTGACACTTGCCATGTTTTTTTTGTTTTGTTTAACTTAAATCTTTGAAATCTATAGATCCTTCTTTGCTGCCTCTTGAGTCTTTTGCTATTGTATTTATGAATTATTACGGTTTGTATTTGCATATGCTGATCTATGAGCATAATAGAGTCTTACTACTTACTACTTCTTCTCTTTATCAATACAGGCTGCCATTTTCTGGACCCCTTTGCTTAGATAATTTTCCAATTTGAGACCTGAGAGTCATATTAAGGGATTTTTTTTTTTGCTCCATAGTGTAATGTTCTCATATGGTGAGTATTGGGCCAAATTGGCTGTATCTGGACATATCTACTGGCTTTGTGAGCTAAAGGGGACGATTTTCACAGGTAGCCCTCAGGTATCTTTAAGATGCAACAAGGTGGTAGACAGGCAGTGACTTTCACATTGTAGAAGCTTCTTCCTTCACAGACCTGTCTAAGAGAAATCAACAAGAACCAGAGGGGATCCTGTTGCTTACTGTTTTTTGTGAATGGGCAACTTTAAGGTTGTGTGTGTGTGTGTGTGTGTGTGTGCGTGCGTGCGCGCCTTCAAGTCAGTGTTGACTCCAGGCAATTACCTGAACTACTCCCTGCAGTTTCCTTGGCAAGATTTTCCGAAGTGGTTTGCCCTCGCCTTCTTCCTAGGGCTGAGAACTAAGGTCACCCTGCTGGCTTCTTGCTTAAAGCAGGACTAGAACTCACAATCTTCTGGTTTCTAGCCTGATGCCCTAACCACTACACCAAACTGGCTCACAACTTTAAGCATAGCTTAATACAATGTGAATGGAAGCTTTGAGTCCAAGTTGAGTTGCTTATTTTGGCAATAATGCTTGGCAATCTCCATATAGGCTACATGTTTGCATCTAGATTTTGTGGGTTTTCATGTCAATACCTGAGTTATGAATGCAGATGTGGTCTTAAACCTCAAACAAAGTCTCATATCTCATTCTGGGAATTGGTTCACTCTTCTTATACTGTACTGAAGTGAAAAAGAAACCAGCTCTTGATGATATTTTATGTTTTTACTGTATGTTTTAATTTTACAATAGATGAAGTTTAAATATAACATGATAATGATTGAAATCATTTTTATCTGTTTTTTAGAAAAGCAATACAGTGTGTTTTATTTTTGCGTATATGTATGTGCGTGTTGGTTTATATACATATTTTAAAACTAGCTTCAGAAAATTAGTTACATTTATTCAAATGCTTAGGGACACAAAGCCTCAAGTTACACTTTTGAGATAGTTTCTCTTTTGAACTCGGAACATTTTACATATTGGCTTGTGTTTTTGTCATTTCATTAGAACATCACTGGTTTGCATGTGTGTGGACAAAGAGGATCAAGAGCCAAGATAATTCATTAAATTTTGTGACCAGAAACCTCACTGTAAATTTTGGCTAAAACAACAAATGGACCAAATTCTTTTGTATTTTCAATCTGTATAATTTGCTTTTGGTTATCCTTTTTATTTATTTTGGCTTTGTTATTTATAAGTTGATGGAAGATACAAGAGTAAAACTATTCTAACAGTCTGAGCCTAACTGCAGATTATACTGGATGAATGAAGTTAGGTTCATTCTTAAATGTTCTTGTGACACCACCAGTAGTTGCAGGATTTAGGCAGGCAAAGTGACAGTCTTCTACCACATTAGGTTATGTATGGATGACATTGCCCAAGGTAAAAAAGTAGAGAAATCTGAGTAATAATAAGGTATAGTTAGAATCCTGTGTCACTAAATGGTCCCTGCACCACCGGCTATAGTAGCATGGCATTCTTGTAAAAGAGTTAAAACATTCCTCTAAATAGAATTTCAATAAAGTGTAATCAGTTCAGAGGAGTATGTGAAATACTGAAGCACACCATTTATATTTCAAGATGGATCATAGATCAACTTCAAACACCCATGAAATGTCTTTAGAACAGGGGTGGGGAACCTTTTTTCTGCCAAGGGCCATTTGGATATTTATAACTGGGGACCGGGGGGGTGGGGGGCGGGGTTTCCGGGATTTCCGCGGACCGGGGGCTGGAGTTTGCGGGCGGGAGCCAATCACAAGCACCGGGGCGGGGTTTGCGGGCGGGAGCCAATTGCATGGAAGGAGGTGGGGTTTGCGGGCAGGAGCCCCGCGGGCCTTATATGGCCCGCAGGCCTGACATTGCCCACCCCTGCTTTAGAACAAGGAACTCTACACAACAGGAGTGCAGCAATCCAATATAAATCTCAATGACATCATGTGCATCATGCTATCATTGCACAAATGATGTGAAGTATGTGACCAACGCAAATTACATCATTTGCATGGTAATGTCATGATAAACATGAAATCACTTGCTCCCCCTTGCCTCTGTTCCCCATGGATGTCCATGAACAGGACTTCTGAACTTCCCTCTCCATTATTTCTCAAGAAAAGAGGTAAGCTTCGGATATATTTTTTATCCATTCCTGTTCTGGAGAGGTAATCTCAATTAAAAGTATTTTGAAACAAACAAACAAAAATCTATGTACAGAACAAGTACCTAGATTGCATAGTTTAGAAAATAAATATTATTTTTAAAAATAATATATGCAGGCAACATACAATGGTTTGAGTGGGACATATCAATAGACATTAAAAAGCCTGGGTTCTAGCCTAACACCAGAAAGACTTCCATTTAGCACCCGGCGAGCTTCTTTCCGGAGAGAATTCCAAAGCGGAGGATAGGAGCGATCGCTGAAATGTCTCTCCTTGACAATTGTCTACTGCATTTCAGATGGCAGGAAAACTTGGGGAAGAGCCTCTCACGAGGATCTTAAAACATGGGCAGGCACATAAGAAGAAAGATACAATACTGAAGGTACAACACAGCACATCTGCATTTGATTTAACAGCATATGCTTTCCCTTGATGCCCCCTCAGACATAATGTATGTGGTGAACTATGGAACTTTTTCCCATTAGAAGCTTAAATTGCAAAGTTTTCCCTTGAAGAAACAAATGTATGGTTTACTATCTGATCCCTATACAGCAGTCTAAAAATAAGACCTCAGTGTATTTGATTTGCAAACATATTTTTATTATTAATATTTGCAAGCTTTCCAGCATAATCCACAGTTTTGCCATGTTATTATTCATATTATGTTAGTCCCACATGGTGAGTGTTAGCTAAAAATCCTTCTGCCACTGCAAAGTGCAGAAAAGCCCAGGATATCAGCATCAAGGAACTAATCAAATCAATTAATGTTATGAAGCTCATTAAAAGATGTAACTGCTCATTATTTTTCTTGAGCTTTTTGAATTCTTGTAAGCAATATGTTTATAAAAAACCTTTCACTGCGATGTTCAACAAAACAAAAATGCAACTGATTTTTTTTTTTTAACGTTTTGGTAGACATGACTAATTTGTCAGTTTCTCAAATACTTATCTCAGTGTCTTGAGATTACAAAAAGTTGCTACCTATATCAGTCTTATTTTTTAAAGAAAGGTGGTTTTAAGACAGCTGTTCTTAGCTTGGAACTGTCAGGAATGGCAAGACTGCTGTTCTCAGAAGTGGCAGCCAGCATGGCCTTTAGTTGGCAATGCTGGAAGTCACAGTCCCAAATTATGCGAGGGGCACCAGGCTGGAGAAACCTGTCTTAAGGGTTTTGCAGCACCAGTTTTATCTGAGTGCCAAGAAAAGGCAGCTGGAAGATGGGAAGACAAGCTGTCAAGGTGATTCAGGCATACAAGATGATTCAGGGACATAGGCTTACCGAAATTATTGGTCTATGGAAGTCCCATCTTGTACTCCTTGGATTTCTTTATATCCATTCTTTCTACTGATTCAGAAACGGTTGGTGAACCAGAGATAGAACTAGCAGGTCCTAGAAGTTGCCCAACTTTTTAGAACCTGTTGGTGGCCACATACAGAAATAAGGCACCTATTTTCTCCAACACTGAAAAAATAATTATTAAGAGCAAGTATCTGGAACTTAATCAAATTTTATGGTTTCCCACTGGAATCCATTTGATTGCCTTAGAGTCTGACTAAATTTTGAAATGTTTAAATACAGTGTATGGTGGTCTTGCCTCCAGTTTTTTAGATAGAGAAACTAGACTACAATTTGCCTAGTGTGCAAAGTTTGTTTACATTGACTTACATATGATTATTTCATCCACCTTAAAGCAGGTGCTGGCACTCTGTGTTTGAGCTTGGTATGCATATTTCTTTTGCAAGTAATGAAGGTCAGCATAAACGTAAAATAGTGAATGGCATCCTAGTGTTACCTTCAAAGACAAAGATATAATAATGAATAGGTATGTGAAATGCCTTTTGATCATTTGCCTCTAATTGAGGGTTCATTGTATATCAGACATAGCATAATCATGAGATGAAATACCATGCAGAATTTGGGGTGGGATGAGGGAAGACTTAGCATTTCACTTGGTAAGCAAACATAGATATGCAGTTCTCCAGCTGAGTGAGAAGAACTGCTTCTGTCAGCAAAAGCAGGAGAACAATTCTCCTCCTGAAAATGCCTACACAGTCTTCAAAATCTTATTTGGATTTCCCCCCAACATCTCAAGAAAGGAGCAGGAGGCTGAAAAGTGAGGGGCAATAACCCACTTACAATTGTAGAAGCAGTCCCATTAATGGAAGATGGGGGGTCCAATTAACAGGATAGGGGGAAAGTAAAAATGGAGGAACTTATACTTTAACAGGTCCCCACATTTCTGGCACCAACTACAGAACAAACTTACACAACTGTGTACAACGTTTCCCTGATATTTCTTTTTAAAAAATCATAACCCCTATGGGAAAAGGAAGAGCAAGTTTAGGGCAGAGAGGTAGTATATACAGGAAGAAGAGATACAGAAAACATTGACATGCAATAAAGGTGGCCATTCTAGATTACATAGCTAATATAGTAGTATAATAACTAGAAGACTGGCTTTAGGGATGGAAATAGACTTGCTCTTTAAAACCTCTGGTTTCCATGGTGAAAAGGTATGTTGATCTCACCCCATTGAAAGAAAAGCAATTTGTTCATATTTTGTTATGCATTTATTCTATTTTTAATGCACACAATAAATGGAATTGTCTGGGACAATTACAGTAGTTTAAAATATGTTTAAAAACAATAAAACAGAAAAACAATACATAGCATAGGAGATAAGAATATATAAATCCTATTGTCTCTGTGTAATGGGGACACTTAAAATCAAAACTGAAAATGCATGGAAGAAATGGAATATCTTAGTCTGGTGTCTAACAACATTAAACCCTCTCCTCTTCCTCCTCCTCCTCTTCTTTTGCAAGATGATACTGTAGTAACAGCACCTTCTGTTTCTTCCTATATTCACCTTATATCTTTAAACTATTCATCTCTTCAACCCTAGTGGAAACGAGTTATCATCTCTTCTTAGTGCCTTTCCTAATTGATGGGGATGGGGTAGGCTGACCATATTTCAGGATGGCAAAACGGGACGGGGTCTTATGTAATATTCCGTATTCATGAAAAAGACAGGGGTCCCCACCCCCCGGTCCGCGCGATCGGCTCCCACCTGCAAACCCTGCCCCCGGTCCGCACGATTGGCTCCTGCCTGCAAACCCCGCACCCTGGTCCGTGCTCCAGCTCGGATCCTCCTTCCGCGCCATTCCCGCCAGGTTTGAAAAACGGGACAAAATTGAGATTTTTATGAAAACGACGAGACGGTTGAAAAATGCTTAAAAAACGGGACTTTCCTGTTCAAAACAGGACGTATGGTCAGCCTAGGATGGGGGAAAAGAAGAAGTGTGCTTGGTTGAATGCAGAGCAGCCAATTTCCAGCAAGTCTCAAAACACCCTAATGAGATCTTCACTCAATGGGAAGCTCACCCTACAATTTCTAATCGAACCAAGGGAACTTTTGATAACAAACCTGCCCTGCATTCTGGCCCCTTCTTTGATGATTCACAGACTCCATTAGACCAGCTCCACTACTTATCACCACAAAGTAGAATTTCCCTTCACAGCACGCCTTATGGCTGCTTTTGTGAAATACTGATGGATGCTGTGTTCATTCTGAGGACCCTGCTTCATTTAATCTCTGGAGCAGTTTGAAATTCTTTTTATTCAGAAAACATGAAGGGCATTCATGTTTAATCCATAGGATTAAAAAATTACTTAGCCACTTCCCTGGCAGCGACACCTAGCATGAAGGGCAGTCATGCTTATGGGCATATTAGCATATCTATTTCCTCCGATTTTTGTGTAACTGTTTTTCCCCCCATTTCCCTCAATTCATTAGCCCTGGCTATTGAGCTGAACATCTTATCATTAAATCTTCCCCCCTGAAGGCTTGTCTCACAGACTAGTAGTCTCTGGGACAGTCCTGAAGACTGGTTGTTTGAGTTGAGAGTCCAGTTCCCAAATTCAGAGATTATTTTAGCAGGGCATTTCAGGGTTGGGTTCAGAGAATAAATCTCTCCAACATTTTAATACCCCCTACCCCCATTTATTTGGTTCTCAAAGTTCTAAAGATAAATGTATTAATATAGCAGGATGGAGACTGGCACAAGTAGACATTGTATTTGGTTTTTAAACAGGTCAGCCCCTGTGACTTGAGGGGAGAGCTCACACTCTGTGATGGAATGTAAGGGTGGCCTTGGAAGATGGGGGGGAAGAGATGCCGCCTAGGGAATGATCAGATAAAAGAGAAAGGAGCCCGCAACAGAGTAATGGCCACAGAAAGAAACTTAGGAAGGACCCGCCATAACTACTGTTAAATAGGGAGGTTGGGAGGTTTTTACGTTCAGACTTGCAAGATTCTGTTAATGTAGCCTTATAATAAAGTAGAATAAGCTCATCTAGTCATGCTTCCTGTCTGGTTTACCTGGGAGTGCTGACACATTCTAGAAAGGCAGAAGAGCTAGTATGCCTGACTACATAGTAATTACTAGCAGTCTGGCTATTTGCTGTATGAACTTTTGCGTCTCCTCCCTCCCAGACAGTGATTATCTCCCCTTACTAAATTCCTTTAAAAGTTGATAAAAGCTTATTCAAAATGTTCTGGAAACTAAGTGAACAAGAAATTCTTTCACCCTAAATGGTCATATAAGTTAAAATAAATCTTCTAAATTCATCGAGAGCCCAACAGTTGAAACAGGCCATGAAGGAAGCCAGTGCAATATACTCTGTTTCTGACACTTTCCAAGACATCATTAACTCAATGCAGAAAAGTGTAACGTCCTCCTCTGTGCCAGCACAGAGCACTGATGCTAACTCCTCTAAACCTTGGTTTGATCAAGGGTGTATGCATGCCAAAGCCCCAGTGACTGGCACACATAAAGCTGCTAGGGACAGCAATGATCCTCATGCTCAGAAAAACATTTATATTTTTCCTATGACAACATCTGAATGAATTAAAGATCAAGATTGTTAGAAGTACAAGGAAGGAATATGAAATTGGTTTGTTTGATCAAGGTTAAAATAAGACATGTTTTTATAAAGCTCTGGTGACCCTTTAGGACTTTTTGCTGACACCAGGACTGAAAAGTTGATGATTTATGGGTTTGCATATAGATAAGGGACGGGTTATGGGAAGAAAAGATATTTGCTTGTAACCTTATAGGGGGTGAAGAGTTATCAATTGTTTATACTTGTGATGAAGATTGGAGGTCAGTTCTTTACATATTTCTTTTCTTTTTCTTTACTTTTCCCC
This sequence comes from Charina bottae, assembly GCA_023362775.1. NCBI lineage: Eukaryota > Metazoa > Chordata > Lepidosauria > Squamata > Charinaidae > Charina > Charina bottae. Next base: position 177,324,782 of record JALMGJ010000003.1, read on the forward strand.
TTTTTCTTTCTTTGCACTTTTTATTCTTTCTTTCCTTCTATTTCTTTTTCTTTTTCTGAGTTTAGTTTGTATTCACTTTTACTATTGTAATTAAAACCTTTAATAAAAATTATGAAAAAAGAAAAACATTTATATTTTGAAATAGAGATGCAAGGTTCTCCTGAGAAGGAAAAATCAGATGAGCCAATTGACTGAATGGGACAGACTGATTCAGACAGTTCAATCTAAAAACAATGCTGTGTTCGTACATATGCAGATCCCCCCAAAATAAACCAATTATATTGCAATCTCAATATATAAAAAAGGAGATAAGACCAACCTTCAACCCTCGTCCAATCAGTCGATTATGTATAATCAGTAAATTATACATGAAACATCTCTACCAAAAACTAGATAATCCAAGAACAAATATTGGCCATAGAACAAGTTGGTTTTAGACCAGGTTTTCCTATCATAGGCGATATTTTACCCTGTACCACCTCTCTGCAAAGTAAACCAGTCCACCAAAAGGTTCCCTTTATGCTGCATTTATGGATTTGAAAGTGGCATTTGACTCAAACTCCCATGAGAGGTTGTGGGAAATCCATTGACCGGTGGCTTCTTCAATTAATTATGATGTGGAGTCCTTGGTGCTCTCTGAGCCTTGTTGTTTTCTTGCAGACATTTCATTGCCAGGCTAGGCAACATCTTCAGTGTGAAAAGGGAATGGGACTTGCTCTCTGTTTATATACCATGGCTTGTTTTGCTTGTGTTGGTGGAGGTGTTGTTCTCTCCTTAGGAGTTCCTTGATTGGGCTGTTGTTTGCTACTTGGTTGATTAAGGTATATTGTGCTGTTTGATTGTTCCTCTGGTGTTAATCCTGGTGTTAATCTTTGCATATCTGGGTGTTGATTGCTGGCAAGGAGGTGTTCTGGTCTTTTGGCTTTTCTATTGTCTCTTATGAATGGTATGTAAATGTTGTTTACCTCTTTGTGTCTGTTGATGGCTGCTTTGTCTGAGTGCCAAGCTTCCAGGAATTCTCTAGCATTTTTGGAATTGACTTGGTTTAAGATGCTCACAGTTTCCCAGTTGAAAGTATGGTTGAGTCTGTCTATGTGTTGTAAGATTAAGGAGTTTTCATTGTGTCTTCTGACTGCTAGTTGGTGTTTGTGGATGCGCTCTGCTAGTCTTCTGCCCGTCTGTCCTACATAGTGGCTGCTACAGTCCTTACACTGTATGTTGTAGATAACTCCTGTTTTTTTTTCTTCTTCTTGGGCTACTGGGTCTTTTGGGTTACTTAAGATGTTCTGAAGGGTTTTGGTTGGTTTATGTGCTATGGTGATGCCATGTGGTTGTAACAGTCTATTGGTAGTTTCTGAGATGTTTCTGATGTATGGCAGTGTTATCCTTTTTCCTAGCTTCTGTTGGTTGTGTTGTAGTGGGTTGGGTGGTCAGGCACTTTTTGATAAAGTTGAGTTGGTATCCATTTTGCTGGAAGATGCCTGGCAATGAAACGTCTGCAAGAAAACAACAAGGCTCAGAGAGCACCAAGGACTCTACAGTTCAACCCTGAGCTACAAATATTCTTGTCGATTGGTAATTATGATGTTGCACAAAGGCCAACAACAACACTCAAATGACAAGAGAACTGATTGATCTAATCCCAGCATTTTGGAGTGACAATAAGATGCTAGTATTGAAGGCTGTGTTGCAGGCCCACTTGGGAATGGGAATAGGAATGGATTACTAGCCAGAGAGAGGGTGAAATTCAGCTGTAGTAAGAGTCTGGACAGTATCACTGATATGGGGGGCAGAATACATCCCTGTTTGACTCCTTTAGAAGCTGAGATTAGATCAACCAATTATCTTGTTTGAGCATTGGAATGGCACTGAGGTGCCTTCCTTTGCTGTTGTCTAAAGGTGAATTCAATAGTTATGACAACCAACAGCAATAATGGGATGAAGCTGCAAGGAGGAGGTATCTAATTAAAGTTGCAGGCATCTTATTGCCATGAGCTGTTACTATTTAAACACTGTAGGAAAGATTTTGGCTCTGGGGTAGGCCTTGGCACATAATACAGTGCTGCATTAAATGTTTTATGAAATCACCATAACATTTCTATTTCATGTTCAAATGATTGCTAGGGAATTCCTGGAAGCTTGGCATTCTGACAGAGCAGCCATCAACAGAGCATTTAAAACCCATCTACATACCATTTAAAATACAACCCAAAGTCAAGGAAGAAAGCGAACAGCCGAAAGCACATCCTCCCTAAGAACCAACCAGATAAGCAGGAAACAGCACCAGATAAATCAGGGAAGAAAAAATAGCCTAATCAAGGAACCATCAAGGGAGAAACTATACCCTCAACAAAACTGGCAGGGCAAACTATATATAAACAACCAGCAAACTCCACTCTCCCATGCATTGATGGTGTTACCAAGCCTGGTCATGAAATATCTGCTGGGAAACAGCCACGTTCCAGAGAACACCAAGAATCCTACAGCCACACACACAAAAATCTGGCAGAACTCTGATTGTACCATCGTGGCCACCATCTTGACTTTCTTGACCACACCCTGCAGATTCTCCCGCTGCTATTGGGATTGCAGAAAAGCAATGCCTTCAGCAGCACTAACAAAACCTATGTGAAAGCGAGTACTTATGGCCCAAAACACTGGTGTGGAGCACCAGTTCTTTCCCATTCTAGATAATGCATTTGATGTGTTCTGGTATATCTGGGACATGTATTAATTTTGTGTTATATGTTTTAGTATGTATGGAACTTGTTTCCTGCATGGATTGGTCCTAAACTAACAAGGATCTCTAATTTTGCTGCATTTTCTTTTAAATGATGAATATTATTTCCTACTGGGAACAAGTTCTGCAAAACAGTACTAACTGGGAGCTCTGCTGATTGACTAAGGGTCTGCCTTGAATGCCACCCAACAAGGAAACCCAGGTAGAAATAACTAGAGCTACAGCCTTCTTAGATGTGGCACCAACGCTGTGGAACTCCTTCCCCTTTGAGATACATCTTCATCTCCTTGGGCTGCTTTTAAAAGAAAGTTGAAAACCCACTTTTATAAACTAGCTTTCCCTTCTTACTTGGAGCTTCATTTTTATTAGTTATGTTTGATGGACATTTAGCAAAAGCACATATTGCTAAAAATGTGATTTTATTGTTAATTATTGTAAGTGGTTTTATGTCATTTTATCACCTATTTATTTTTTAAATTTTTGATGTGTTATGAACTATTGCAGCTTGCCAGGAATGTGCATGTAGAGTTATGACCCTCTGTCAATAAAATAAAGAAATACTGTTTTGAGAAAATTGGCTAAAAATGTTAATTTGTAGCTACTAGAGCCATGCATTTCCCTTAGTGTATAAAAATGCATATATAAGAACAATAAAGTAAAATTATATGTTTCCTAGATTGGCACTTTAAAAGTATCTGTTACTAATTCCATGGATATATTATTGGCAAGAGGAAGACAATATATTGCCTAAAAACAAACATTGGACTGAGAGCTCCTTTAATGGACCCTCCGTGACCGGTGCAGGGAAACCTGAGGGCTATATAATGAATTCTGCATCCATTATTTCAACCGGAAGAGTATCACAACTTTCAATATGTACCTATGACTTCTCAAGGGTTCCATAAAAGGTCTGAATAGCACCAAGAAATGGAAAGTTATACTTTGTTTTTGAAGACATTATTGAAAATATTAAAGCCAAGAAATCTGGATCACTGGAGTACATCAGTCTTCCTTTGTTTGACCCTCCAGGAGATCAGAAGTAATGCAGAATCTGCACTACATGCACTTTATTCTCTGTTAGTTACTATGGGGTTTTCTTTGGCCCCATATGAATATGGATACAACCTTCAATAGAATCGATGAATAAAGTATGTCACTTACTTGAATAGTCTTATTTGTTCAGCTACTAAATTTTGTAGTGCTAAAAAGTAAATTGATTGATTTTGTGCAGGTGATTCATGAGCTGGTTTCAGGAGCAAAATTTCAAACTGAAAATTATAGGATTCACTGATGTCACAGGAAACTGGCTGTGCCAAGAACAGATAATAAACTTCTTGGCTCCTGTTCTCACCAGATAAATGTCTTCTTCCCCCTTGTAAATGTAGTTTGGACTTTACTTGAAGAAAAATCTACAAACAGCATACATTCCTCTGTCGTTAAGGGAGAGCTTTGTTAGTTGATGTAGGAACTCTTAATTACTTAAATAACTTTGCAGTGTGTGGTAGGGAAGGGTCATTTCATTAACAGCTTTTATTATGTTATTCCAAATTATTGAGCACATAAGTCAATATTAAAAAAAACAAATAAGAGTGGGAATCTTTCTCAGTCTGGTGCCCTCCAGGTGTGCTGAAACTGCAGGCTTTGGAATGTTGGGAATTCCCTGCACAAACTTTCTAAACAAACATCAGAGCCAAATACTGACTAACTTTGCAGGCAGTAAAATGGAGAGGATTTTTGCAATTTGCCCATCATTCTTGCTTGAAAAATTGTTCATTTTATTAGAAAGTTGAGGAACATGAGTTTGTTCTAAGTATTCCCCATATTTTTATTTATTTATTTATTTATTTATTTATTATTTCTAACTTATATCACCGCCCATCTCCCCCCACAAGGGGACTCTGGGCGGTTTACAATAAAGTCAGCGATTAAAAACATATAAAATACTTTATACAATCAATTAAAAATATAAAAATATAAAAATATAAAATCCAAGAGGCTGTATCTGATGTTTACGAACCGAACTGAACTTTATGGTGCGAGCCATCTCCAGGAAGAGCTATTACTCATCCCGTCCCAGGCGAGGTGGCAGAGCCAGGTTTTCAGTTGTTTCCTGAAGGTCAGGAGTGTGGGGGCTAGCCTCACCTCAAGGGGCAAGATGTTCCAAAGGGCGGGTGCTACGGCAGAGAAGGCACGCCTCCTGGATCCCACTAGATGAAATTCTTTTACTGATGGGATCCATAGAATGCCCTCTCTGCATGACCGGGTGGGGCGGGTCGATACTCTGGGGATGAGGCGGTCTCTAAGGTAACCTGGTCCCATGCCATGTAGGGCTTTAAAGGTAACAACCAACACCTTGAATTGGACCCGGAAGCAAACTGGTAACCAGTGCAGTTCACGCAGCAGAGGTGTCATGTGTGCCGATCTTGGGGCACACATAACTGCACGCGCAGCCGCATTCTGGACCAGCTGAAGCTTCCGGATATTCTTCAAGGGTAGCCCCATGTAGAGTGCATTGCAATAGTCTATATGGGAGATGACCAGGGCATGAGTGACTGTACGGAGGGCATCTCGGTCCAGGAAAGGGCGAAGCTGGCGTACAACTCGAAGTTGCACAAAAGCCCTTCTGGCCACGACTGCCACCTGCTCTTCAAGCAGGAGTCGTGAGTCCAGAAGGACCCCCAGATTCCGCACTGAGTCTGAACGGGGTAGTGCCACCCCGTCCAGATCTAAAGATGACAACTCCTTGGATCCCGAGGCGCCATCAATCCACAGCCACTCCGTCTTGCCAGGGTTCAGCTGAAGCCTGTTGTTCCCCATCCAGACCCCCACAGCCTCCAGGCACTGAGAAAGGGCAGAAACTGCATCACTTAACTCACGCGGGATGGAGATATATAGTTGAGTATCATCAGCATACTGATGATACCTCATCCCGTGTTGGCGGATGATCTCACCCAGCGGTTTCATGTAGATATTAAATAGGAGAGGGGAGAGAACCGAGCCCTGCGGCACCCCACAAAGTAGGGGCCGAGGGTCGGACCTCTCATCTCCTATCACCACCGATTGGGACCGGTCTCGGAGGAAGGAGGCGAACCAGCGCAAGACTACGCCACCCAACCCCAACTCTCCGAGCCGCCCCAAAAGGATACCATGGTCGATGGTATCGAAAGCCGCTGAGAGGTCAAGAAGAGCCAGGATGGATGCACTGCCTCCATCCCGCTCTCGCCAGAGATCATCTGTAAGTGCGACCAATGCAGTCTCTACCCCATATCCCGGCCTGAATCCTGACTGGAAGGGGTCCAGATAATCCGTATCATCCAGAATCCTCTGGAGCTGTAATGCCACGACTTTCTCAACCACCTTCCCTAAAAAGGGAAGGTGGGAGACGGGACGAAAATTGTCCAACACTGTAGGGTCCAGTGATGGCTTCTTGAGGAGGGGGTGCACCAGCGCCTCTTTAAAAGCAGCCGGAAACACTCCCTCTCCCAAGGATGTAGCAACCATCGCATGGACCCAGCCACATGTCACTTCACTGGCTGCTTTCACTAGCCAGGAAGGGCATGGGTCAAGATGACACGTAGTGGCCCTTACAGTCTGGAGGATCCTGTCCACTTCCTTGGGCTCAACAGGATCAAACCGTTCCCAGATAACCGGGCATAGACGTTCCCTTGGCATCTCCCCAGACCATGCACCACGCTTGGAGTCCAGCTTAGAACGAATCCGAGCAATTTTATCCGCCAGATGCTCCGAAAATTCCTCCGCACGGCCCTGAAGGTGGGTCATTGGGCCCACCTTACCCAGGAGAGATCGAGTAATCCTAAACAGGGCCGACGGGCGGCATTCTGCAGATGCAATAAGAGTGGAGAAATATTGCCGTTTCGCCACTCTTACCGCCACCAGGTAGGCCTTAACCGCGGCTCTAGCTAGTGTTCGGTCAGATTCGGTCTTTGTCTTCCTCCAGCGGCGCTCTAGACGTCTCTTAACCCTTTTCAAAACCCTCAATCCCTCCGTGAACCACGGGGAATATCGGGTCGAATGGGGCAAGAGAGGCCACACAGGCGCGATCCTGTCCAAAGCCCCGGCCGCTTCCTTATTCCAGGCTGCGGCCAGGACCTCCGCTGGACCGTGCAAAAGATCCTCGGGTATAACCCCCAGCTCCCTCTGAAACCCTATCGGGTCCATTAGTCGCCGGGGGCGGACCAATCGAATAGGTCCAGCCTCCCTGCGGAGTGGGGCAGAATATGAGAATCTCAGGGCCACCAGGGCATGATCTGACCATGACAATGGGGAAAGATGTAACTCACCCCCCAGATCACCTTGCCATTGCTCCGACAAGAACACCAAGTCCGGAGTGAGGCCACTGTCTCGAGTCGGGTCCCGAATAATCTGAGTCAGGCCCATGGCTGCCATGGTGGCCATGAACTCCCGAGCCGCCTCCGAGGCCCGTCCCAGAGACGGCAGATTGAAGTCCCCCAGAACCATAAGCCTGGGGAACTCCACCGCCAACCCCGAGACGGCCTCCAGCAGCTCAGGCAGGGAGGTTGCTACGCAGCAGGGAGGCTGGTACAGCAGCAACACTCCTAACTGCTCTCGGGAACCCAACTTGAAAAACAGGGTCTCACATCCGGTTACTTGTGGAGCAGCGCCCCTGAAGGCTACCATCGACTCTCTGATAACAACTGCCACCCCTCCTCCCCTACCCCGAAGTCTCGGCTGGTGCCATACTTGAAACCCGGCCGGGCAGATCTCCGAGAGGGCAACCCCTCCTCCTACGCCCAGCCAGGTTTCGGTAATACACGCCAGGTCGGCCCCCTCCTCCGTGATCAAATCACATATGAGGGGGCCCTTGTTATTAACCGACCTGGCGTTAAGCAACAACAGCCGGAATCCAGGGCCCTCGAGGATCTGTTGACCAGGGCCTAGGTTTGAGCCTGGAGGGCCGGAACACGCCACCGGTAATAAACACTGGGGGCGTCTTCCCCAACGATGGCCTGCCCTCCGGCTCCCGCCATAACATCCCCGACCCGTCACCACCTCAATAGAACAACCCGCCACATAGCCCCCAGAGTTTTCAGGCCCGGTTGCCTCCACCACCGGACCTCCGAAAACCCCAGATTGAAACAAGGGTCCCCTCTCCCATGCACACATCCTCCCATACCCAGTCACTCTCAGGAGGCAGTAGGCCCACCAGCGCACCAGCGGTTAGCTTTCGGCGCTGTGAGAACCCAACCACCCCCGAACCACTCACTCCACACTCTTTATGCCCCCTCCTCAACCTCTCTCACAGGTCAGAGGGGCCACATCCACTCCTGCCCACCACCTGTCTCTCACTCAGGGGTGGGCACTCTTGTATACTATCATTCAGTTCTGGCCTCCCCCTGGCTCTCCCACACCCAGGGGAATACCACTCTCACAACAAGGGGACCCAAACCTCTGCCACCTCTAATAGACAGGGGGAAATCTAGATGATAATCAAAGTCTGCAGCATAGTCAGAAAACGAGGGACCATTGATGTTACTCTTATATTCTTTGAGTGGTCCAAAACAAAGCCACTCGCTCTGACTCGAAGCTGCAGTCCTGGGTTCGTCCGATCGCTCACACCAGCCACGTGACCAGAGTCTAAAATGTCCCCATTTTTCCTTAATATGCCAGAACTATTCCAAAGCAGAGTATTTTCAACTGCCGTCTTATACACAGATCTGGGGAAGGATGGATCTGAGGTTACAGGTGATCCCTTAATCATATTTGGTGGGCAGATATCTGAGAACGCCAACATTAGAGTGGATACCTGTGTATAGACATGGCCAAGTCCCAATGTGGTGTGCCACTCTTTGTGCTAGCCACTCCATTTAGACCTTGTGTCAATCCCAAAGTATGGGATGAATTCCCTGGGGATTTGCACTCAGCTCACTCTTTGGAAAGGAGCCAAGAACTTATGCTTTAGCCAGCTTCACTAGTTAATAATACTTTTCATTGTTTTTAGCAGATTTTAATTGCTTGTGGAATTTTGATTGGGAAGTCTGAATGCCCTGTGGGCAAGAAAGTAGGATATAAATAATATAAATAAATAAACTAGCCATGTGTAAATTTCATCCAGATAAAGCACTGCACAGTGCCATTGTAGCTTTGTTATCAATTTATTTTTTATTTTATTTTATTTTATTTTATTTTATTTTATTTTATTTTATTTTATTTTATTTTATTTTATTTTATTTTATTATTTTATTATTTTATATTTTATATTTTATTTTATTTTATTATTATTTTATTTTATTTTATTTTATTTTATTTTATTTTATTTTATTTTATTTTATTTTATTATTTTATTTTATTTTATTTTATTATTTTATTTTATTTTATTTTATTTTATTTTATTTTATTTTATTTTATTTTATTTATTATTTTATTTTAACCCCGCCTTTATTATTTTTATAAATAACTCAAGGCAGCTAACATACCTAATACTCCTTCCTCCTCCTATTTTCCCCACAACCCTGTGAGGTGAGTTGGGCTGAGAGAGAGATCCCATGCCTGGTTACTGTACCTAAGTTAACTAATTAATATCCATGTTCTTATTTGATAGCACATTTTTAGCTATTAAGAGACTGTAACGTTCTGATATTGTTTGTATTTTCCTTCATTTTTTGGATTTATGTTCTATGTTGTGAAGTCCTGTGGGTATATACAATAAAAATCAGTAAATGTGTATGCAAATTATCTATAATGTCAATATTTCCCAATAAAACTTGCTGTTAAAACATTTTAAAAAAAATCTAGCAAAAGATGCAAAATTTTACTTTAAACTGATCATAGTTGCTATGTTCCACAAACACAATGGAATTTTTCAATAACTTTCGAGCAGGGAAGGGGAGAAACCCCTGACTTCCCAAAGTGGCAATACTGCTACAACATGTCAAGTTTGTGATTATTTATTTGCAATTAGAAACACTGCTGGCTGTCAAAAGGACAAGTCAGCAAAATCAGCATAGCAAAGAAATAGCTTGACTCCATGGAATGGGAATTCCTTAAGCATCTCAGGAGTGTGATATACACCAAATTCATATTAATTGGGATTTGTTTTATAGATTTTTGGACATTTTAAATTCATTCTGATTATTTTCTCTTAGTTTCATTAGAGAACAGCATTAAAAAAATAGACTTCTGGAATTCTAGTTTGAAATAACTGATTTCTTTATCTATAATACATTGACACGTTTAAGAAATTTTTTTAAAACTCAAAAGTTTCCAGCAGTTTCCAGGAAAAAAAACCAAATACTTAATTTCACTAAGTAAACACATTTTCGTGTGAATCAGTGGTATATATACACTTGAAAGTAAAAACATATAAGAAAGGTTTTTGGCCCAATATGCTGATTATATGGGATAGAGTTCTTTTTAAAAACACAGACACACAAATATAGACAAACATTTAAATGTACAACTTGAAGTTTGAAATTATATAGTCCGGCATGTAAATCCCCAACCCTCTTTTTCTGGCTCTCAGGGTCCCTTAACATTCTGCTGGTGAAACTAAGTAAGGAAGTAATTGCAGTATTATTTTTTAATAGGTTAACACCCCCGATGCTCAGCTGATGGCAGCACTTCACTGACTCTGCGCAATTCTGTACTGCAGCCTAAGCTGCTTGTCTCCTGTGCTGTGCGCAGCGGTTTCTTCAGCCAGCTTCAGAAATTCCAGGCCGGCTTATAGTGGGTTGCACAGTCCAGACGATGGCCCCTGAGCGCCTGACTGGTCCTTCCCCTGCCTCTTGCCTTCCCCATCCCTTGCTCACTGGCTCCTGTGTGGACTGGTCTCACAGTGCCTGCCCTTTGCTTTTAGGGCTTGTTCCCTTCTCAGAAATATGCCCATATGGGTTTTGTGTTTTGCATCAGCTAAGACTCCAAGGGAGAGGTGGGGGGCAGCTATTGTTATCATTAAGGGCTCTCAGAGCCTCTGGTCTGCAGATAACCAGATATGAGACTCTGGTTGAAGTTGGGTCTTTGAGAACAATTGGGATTGATACTGTTGTACTGCCCTCCCTCCTGCATCTTACCTGCTTGAGTGCTGGATTCCGCTGCTGAGTTGTCGGTGGGGTCCCAAGATTGGTAATACTTGGGGACTTTAACCTGTCTCCTGGAGTCACTGAGTCCAGGATGACTCAGGAGTTCATGGCCTTCATGACAACCATGGACCTCTCCCAAGTAATAGAGGGCCCAACACATACCGGGGTCACATGTTAGATCTGTTTTTTTTTTTTTGTCTCAGGGGAGTTGTGATGTGATCTGTTGTTGGAGGATATTACCATTATTCCATTGCCATGGACAGGTCACTCTCTGGTTGTCCTCTGGCTCACTGGCGCCACCCATCCTCACAGGGAGATAGGACCTGTTAAATCGGCCTGCCCCAGGTAACTGATTGACTCTGTCAGGTTTTTCCTGAGGATCTGGTGGGAAGCTTGGCCAAGGCTTTGGTTGTAGCCTGGAATAGGTGGGTGACCAAGGCCTTGGACCGGATTGCTCCTATGCAACCTCTCTTGTGCACTGATCCAGTGGTTCACCTTTTCTGAGGAGCTCCAGGAGATGAAGCTCCAGAAGTGATGCCAGGAGTGCTGTTGGAGGAAGACAAAGAGTGAATCTGACCAAACACGGGTAAGAGCTCATATTCAGGCCTACATTGTGGCGATAAGGCAAAATATTTTTAATTTTTTTGCCCTTATCATGTCCTGTGATAGCTGTCCAGTGGCTCTGTTTAACGGGACCTGTTCCCTGCTGGGAATGTGCTGTGGGACCATCTACAGAGCCATGTTGAGGAGTTTTCATCTATCTGGTGGATAACATTGCTTGGATTCACTCAGATTTGGACTCTGGGCAGGTCCAAGTGATCTGCCTGGGCCATAGTCTTTTCATGTTATCTGGATTGAGTTTCATTCTGTGACTCCTGATGAAGTGGAGAAGGACCTCTGACCTGTGAGTTTGGCTACCGTTTGTTAGATCCAGCCCCCCCACTGGGTTATTAAGGTGACCTGTGGGTGAGTTGATGTAATGGTATTGGTCTACAGCCTTGAAGGAGACAGTGGTATGCCACCTTCTCAAGAGGCCGTGTCAGGATGGAGGTTGAGTCTGATTCAGAGGAAGAGGGATTGTTAGTAGAGGAAGCCGGAATGAGTGAGGTTGGCGTGAAATTCGAATCAGAGTCGGAGCTGCTGATTGGAGACAGTCCAGAGGAAGTAGTGGCCCCACCTATCAGTGTGCGAGAAAGGAGGTGGGAAAGGCGGGCAGAGCAACGTGAGGCACGATTGGCTCCCACACGCAAATGGCGCGAAAATCAAAGAAATAAAAGGCGAGCGCAGCGTCCACCCATTGCTGGAGACAACCGTTCGAGATCCTTGTCACCCGTGCCAGACCTTCAGCCTCAGCCTCATCGTTCCGCACCGACCGGACCTGGCCTCGCAGAACCACCTAGCTCCACGCCGGTACCCTGTCCTGCTGCTCCGCCAAGCTTCGTACCCGAACCCTGTCCTGTTGCCTTGCCAAGCTTCATGCCGGAATCCTGCCTTGTCATCCAGCCCAGCTCCATGCCAGAACCTTGCCTTGCTGCCCCACCGAGTCTCGCACTGGAATTCAGCCCTGCCACCCAGCCACGCTTCACGCCAGAGCCCTGCCTTGCTGCCCAGCTGCGTTCCACACCAGAATCCTGCCTTGCTGCCCAGCCACGCTTCACGCCAGAATCTTGCCTTGCTGCCCAGCCGTGCTTCACGCCGGAATCTTGCCCTGCTGCCCAGCCGCGCTTCGAGCGGGAATCTTGCCTTGCCATGTCACCGCGCCTTGCGACGAAGTTATACCGCACCGTTGCGCCCAGCCTCATGCTGGAGCCTTGCCCTGTCGCTGCACCAAACCTCGATTGGAACTCTTGCCCCTGAACCCATAATGGACTGGGAACTGCCGCCTTGCTTCGTGGCCACGTGGTGACTTCCGCATGCGCGCCAACCAGGAGTTAGCCGCGTGGTGCCTCACATCCTGTAAGCAGCCCGTGTCCTCCACATCTGTGTGTCTTATTTTGTAAATAAAGAACTTTATTCCACCCCTTCCCGCTTCAAGTCTTAGTCGGAACAGGACAGGCCATCACTGGACCTCTCCAATCTGGACAGATGTCATCCAGTTTCCAACCTTCTCTTTCTGGGGAATGTTGTTGAAAAGGTGGTCAGACAGCAGTTGTAGATGGTTTTGGAGGAAGTGGATTATCTGGACCCATTTCAGTCATGTTTGGGGCCAGGGTATAGTATGGAGACAGCACTGGTCAAACTTGATGACCTGTGGCAGAGCCAGGATGATAGTAGTGCATCCATCCTTGTGCATCCATCTATCTCTCAGCAGCATTTGATACCATAGACCAGAGCTTTCCAAAGTTTTCCTGAGGCGACACACCAACCGCCGTTGGTGTGTCGCCGCGGGAAAACCCGGAAGTGCCGCCCTTGCGGCAGCGCGCAAAAACCCGGAAGCGCTGCTGCCGCTTTCAGTTTTTGCGCACTGCCGTTGGTGTGTCGCCGCGGGAAAACCCGGAAGCGCTGATGATGATCAGCGCTTCTGGGTTGTGTGGCGACACGCCAGACTGTGTGTGGCGACACACTTTTGTGTCGCCACACACAGTTTGGAAAGCTCTGCCATAGACCACAGTATCCTTCTGGACCAGCTGTGGGGGTTGGGAATGGGTATTGGAAAATGAATAGGTGAATGAAGCTTTGATGTTGTGGCTGATATTATTAGGTTCTGTCAAAGGTTTGTAATTATGTTGCCAAAGTAGATTTGAGGACAAAATTGTTATCTGGTCCACTGTGCCTCTATCATATGGCTTGTTGTGGCTGCTGTTAACTGGAAGAGGAGAGTCAGTGTAGTAATATGAAATAATGATATGTCTGTGAAGAAGGAAGGACAGTTAAAGAAGAGTTCCATTATCTCCTGAAAGTGATTGCCACCTTAGAATCCACTGAGAATTTCAAAAGTCTTGAAACCAATGCTGTCCAATAAAGACTCCAGCTTTTTTGTAAAATTTAACCACTAAGTGAACTAAAACTTAACTAGCATATATTGCCAAGATCTTAATAAGAGCTTCTGAGGATTTGAAGGTTGTCTCCAAGTCCAAAATCTTGGAATGAGACTGGATCCACCACACCCAAAACATTCCTAGCAAATTAGCTCATACAAGAACTCAGCATGAGAATGTTGTGAGGAAGGATATACAAGAGTCCTATTATAAATCAGTTTATACACTAAAAGGGCCAGTGTGGAAATGATATAGTGACTCCTCTTTAAGTTGATATGTAAAATGATATGCACTGCCTTATGCTTCATTGCTTTTGAGGGGAATGTGACTCAAAGCAAAGTGGTGAATTACATGGGGAATGAATCCTAGCCAGTGAAAGTGAAATTCAGATTCATGCCATCCTTTCTCCTAGCATCCTCCTAATTGTCCTTGATTAGAAACATATGAGGACAGGCAAGGCATCCCTAAAACACAATCTGTTCTGAATTTTAACATGACACTGGGCAAAGCTAGTAATGGGAATATTATGACAGGGTTAATAGTTGGGTAGCTCTCTCTAAACACTGCCCTGAGCTATATTCAAAGCTCATTCAAAGCAAAATTAAAGTTCAAGCATGGAAGTTGGCACCACCATCCATATTTGTATCCAGGGGCCATTTTCTAACTCTGGAGTCAAGCGAGCATTGATAATATGGCACCAGGGCCTGATTGGACATGCTGGTAAGTGGAAAAAGGGACAACCATCTTCTAAAATAGCCTCTGCTATGTAAATAGTATGGCCTCAAATATGCCTATTGGCCTAAAGCTCTACCTGCAGGAGGTCACATCCGAAGTTTTTTTTTTCTTGTTCTTTGATATATATGTTGTCTTTCCACCAAAAGATTATTGTCAGAACAACGGTATCACAGAACAAAATCTGAAAATAGCATATAATTCCAAAATGAGAAATAAGTGAAACAGGATGAATAAACTAAGACACTTTGTTGGGCCTACCACTATAAATGTGCAATGATTCCAGCAGAAAGTTTTGAACAGCATTCAACATGAAGATGTGTTGGGACCAGATACTTATTTAAGTGGCAACCCCACTGGATTCAACAGAATTCAATTTTTTTTCTGAAAAAAAAAAAGATATCACTGTTATGTAGCCTCCACAACACTTTTTGTTAGAAGCTCCAACTTGTATCAACTTTATCTGGGAATTAAGAGAACATGGAAAATACAGAAGAATAAACAGACCCAGTTAAGAGGTAGTTAAGATGTAAGACGTCTCTCTGACCAAAATGTTCCACAGCCCTGACAGGGGAACAACACTGTGGTTAAGAGTTGTAAAATATTTCTGATAGACCTTGTAGCCCAGGGGTTGACAATTATTTGGTTCCAGAGGTTCCACTTAAATTTTTGGGAGCAGCAGAGTAGGGGCAATGAGGTGGAACTGCTAAGGTAACGGTGCAAAGTATGGGAGGGAATGTCACATATATGTATTACTTTCATTTTTTTCTAGCTGAGGAAAATTTTTATTTGTTCAGTGTAGCTCTTCTGAGTCCTTGTAGGCACTGTTCAGAAGCAAATTATTTTTTTAAATTCAATGACTTAAGAGGAGAATTCATCTGGTCAACTTCTTATACCCGTCTCCACATATGCCCTTTTCTAGCTTCCTGCAATCTACTATTTCAATTACACTTTGGGGGTGTTCATATTTTTTCACTACAGCTATGTTTATATGTAAAAACATCAAAGCATTATAAAATTATATGGTTATCATGGTAGTGGTAATTCTAGAAGTAGCTATGTAAATAAAAATTGTTGAGATATTTTTAAAGAGAGGAGTCAGTGTTTTAAAGAGAAAAGTCAGTGTTTTAAAGACAAAAACACATTCTCAATGCATTCCAAACTAGAATGAATTATGTTGCATCTGGAATTAAAGAAGAAAATGGAAATTGCTGCCCACACTCAATATGTTATGATTCCTAGCCCATTTTGCATCACCACTGGTGGCAGGCAAAAGCCCAGATCTGGTGCACATGACTGAAACTGGCTGGGTAACGTAGGGGAAAATTCCCCGACCCAGTTGAGGAGTGGAGACCACACAATCTGCGTGAGCAAAGTTGATTGAGCTGCTCAGGGGACGGAATGCAAAGTTCTGCCCACGGGGAGAGGAGCAAGCCGAGGCTTACATAGTGATCCTGTTTACATGAAAAGGGCAGTAGCAACCCTTGGTGGCAGAGACCACCCTAACCCACCCTCAAAGAGGATTACAAGTAGGTAATGTCATCTAGACCTTCATAAAAGTCTGTGAACAAGTTAACCTGATTGCACACTAGAAAATACTTATAAAAGTACAGTAATGGGCTGCTTCTTTCTGTTTTTTTAACTATGTAAAAGTAATTTTCATATTTTTGTTACCAACATGTCATATTGTTTCTGGACTTGAAATATGGAATATTTTGTCACAGTCAGGTGGTATAAAATAAATAAAAAAATTTTTCCAGGTCATTTGAATCTCCCTTTTCTCCTTCATGTTTAGATTCCACATATTTCCTAACAAATCATCTACTGTATATGCTCAGAAATTCTTATGTGTTCTTTTCCTACAGCATACTGTATATTTTATATCAGATGCTTGCTTGATTTTCTGGTGGGCACTATCCTACTAACTGAAGCTGTACAACATTGCTGTAAGACTTTGGATTTAAAAATTCCCATCTAGTCATCTAGGCTGGTGCAGACATGGTTCTAAGATCAACCTACAACTTCCAGGAGCTCCAACTGGAAGGTTCAGTGGCTACAAATGATGGACATTGTGGACTGATGCATCTAGAGCACAGCAGATTGAGGAAGGGTGAAACTGTGTATATTAGGGATATATATGGCAGACTTTTTGGATCCTGGCAACAGATTCCATTATCCAACTTCCAGACTTTCACTGTGGAAAGAAAGTTGAAAGAACTGCAGATTTGGAGATTCCCCCGCCCCCACCCCAGATGAATCTATGAATAGGGTGACCATACGTCCCGTTTTGAATGGGACAGTCCCGTTATTTTAGCATTTTACAACCGTCCCGTCGTTTTGATCAAAATCTCAATTTTGTCCCTTTTTTAAACCCGGCGGGAAGGAGGACAGGAAGACAGGAAGGAGGACTGGAGCCGGACTTGCCATTGGAGGCAGCCCGGAAGAGGCCCTATCAGCGCGGCAACTGGAAGCCCAATTGCCACGTGCGAGCCCAGCAGCAGAAACAGGTTCCTGCCTCCTTACCTGATCCTGAGATTGTCTGCCCAGCAGTGGTGAGGCCAGGGAAAGCAGGCACGGGAAGGTTGTGGAAAGAGGGTGTGTGTGTGTGTGTGTGTGTGTGTGTGTGTGTGTGCACGCACAGATTACTTGCTCAGCGTAATCGCACACATACACACACACACACGCACCCCACACCCTCTTTCTCCAGCCTCCCCATGACCAAATGCACCCGCACCTGTTGCAAGGAGGCTGGAGAAAGAGGGTGTGGTGTGTGTGTGTGTGTGTGTGTGTGCGCGCGTGGATTACTTACTCAGCGTAATTGCGTGCACAACACACACACGCACGCACCCCACACCCTCTTTCTCCAGCCTCCCTGAAACAGGTGCGGGTGCATTTGGTCATGGGGAGGCTGGAGAAAGAGGGTGTGGTGTGTGTGTGTGTGTGTGCATCTGATCGGGCTTGGCCAAGGGAGGAGAGTTGTCGGGCCGCTGAGCAGGAGAAGCAGGAACCAGCCACCCTGGGGAGCTTCAGCGGGCAGCAAGGGGCGGAGTGGTCGACAACTCTCCTCCCTCGGCCTAGCCCAATCAGATGCGCACACACACACACACACACACACACACACACAGGACAGACTGCCCTGGCAGGAGCTGGCCATGCTGGGGGGCTTCAGAGGGTGGCGAGGGGCGGAGTGGTGTGGCTGAAGCCTCCCAGCACGGCCGGCTCCTGCCAAGGGCAGTCTGTCCTGTGAGTGTGTGTATGTGCATCTGATCAGGCTTGGCCGAGGGAAGAGAGTTGTCGGGCTGCCGAGCAGGAGAAGCAGGAGCCGGCCACCCTGGGGAGCTTCAGCGGGCAGCAAGGGGCGGAGTGGTGTGGCTGAAGCAGCCAAGCGCAGCCGGCTTCTCCTGCTTCTCCTGCTCTGCAGCGGTGGCAGCAGCAGCGACTCTCCTCCCTCCCTCGGCCAAGCCCGGGGGGATGGGGCAGTGGTGGGCCTCCATCCCCTCCATCCCCGCCCCTTGTTCCCCGGCCGATGACGGTGCTGTGTGCACAGTGTGTGTACTCCGGCCTCCCCCAAACACACCAGCTCTGCCGCACCATTTACTGCTAGAAGAAAAAAAAAACCTTTAAAAATCGAAAAAAAATTAAAATCCGAGCCAATCACACTGATGGGGGCGGGGTTTGCAGGTGGGAGCCAATCGTTTGGGGCGGGGGTGGGGTTTGCAGGTGGGAGCCAATTGCATGGACTGGGGGGCGGGGTTTGGAGGCCGGCATGGTGGCATAAGACCCTGTCCCGTTTTGCCATCCCAAAAGTCCCGCTTTTGTCTGAAGGAAATATGTTCAGCCTATCTATGAATTAACTTACACATATTAACTGCACTATAACTGCACTATACTCACTTCCTGAATCCTAAATTAGAATGGCATTTATTTATAGATTTTTCTTTCATTAAGCAGCTATCACTACCCTGTTGTCTCCATCAATCATTACATTTTCCTACTGTGAGAGCAAAATTAAAATAAATACTTGAATATGTGTTCATAGGTAATGTGTTTAGGATACAAATTAAAGATTCTCACCTATGGTCCAAGTAATCTTTCACACACATATAAGAAGTGGACATGTGGAATTACTTTTTTGGGGGGGTAGGATTGACATGACAGCTCATCTGACTACAAAGGCTGTTTGTTGAGAACTGCAGCAATGAAAACCACAAAGAAAAGCCTCAGATCCACTCAGAGTTCTTTTTCTTCAGAAGTTAATGGAGCCCCTGTAAGGTTTGTGGTTCAGCTCATAGAGATTTCAAAAGGTAACAGAAGAAGAAAATTGTTAAATGCATGGCTTAAGAGTAGTCAAATGAATTATAAGTTTCATTAGAATTTAATTTAAATGAAATTTACTTTTTGTTTTTGCCCCTCCCACTATTTTTTGGCCCCATAAATGGTTGTAGACACCTGCCTTACATGCCTCTAAACATGCCGATAAATAATGTTGGGATGTTTTTGTTAGAGAGGCCAGCCTTCAAACAACAGCTATGCAAAGGGAACAGATCTAAAAATTCTATCTGTAACTGGTCCTGCTCATAACCTCACCTAAAATTCTACTAAACACCAAAAGGGTATGCAAAGATTGCTAATTTAAACACTTATGAATTGAATTTTTCAATGAAGGTTTTGCAACAATCTTTTGGATTTATTTCTAGTTTTAAAAAGAACAAATGACCATTGTGTTGGAGGTTCCAGCAAATCAGCATGCCTCATTAGCATATGGGTGATTGCTCTAGGAGGCAAACTCTGTGCTTCTAAAGGAAGCTGCTTGTTGCCCCTCCCACTTCCTCTCTTTTACTCTCTTGCTTTCTTCCACCAGAGAAGAAGGATCAGGCGGCTGCTGGTCCTTCCATGGAGAGGCCATGTGGTAGGCCTCAACTCCAGAATTTTCCCCTTTTCTCCACGCAGCCTTCACCAGCAATGACGGGTGAGGGTAAATTAAGTTTAGAGACAAAAGAAGAACAAGAAGTCATCTTTCCTGAACGAAAATGTAACTGGACCAAATAAACAGTAAGAACTCTTTTTGTAACCTACGTTGTCTAAGCGTGTAATTCTTTATGCTTGGGTGGGCTATGTGCTTAAGATCAAAAACCTATATTTCTCTAGCATGCTCATTAATGCTATTAAGATAAAAACTCCTTTCTGTGTGTGCGTATTTCTTTGCTGTTATACACTGCTCCATTCAGTGGTACTAGCTGCCCACTATTGGTCTTCACATTGTTTTTTTTATACAAGAAAATAACCAATCCATTTTTCCACAGTAATGTCTAATGCTCCCTCTAGTGTTTACCTTTTGATGCAAACGGACAAGGTAGGGGGCTGGGGGACAGCAGAGAAAAATACTGTATTAGAGTTTAATAAGCAAAAGGCCCATTAATAGGATTAAGTATCCTGTCATTAGATAAATAGTTCATAGCAAAATCTGGGATGCTCATAGGAATTAGAACAGCATACAGTCTGCTCTGTTCTGAACCTAATACAAGTTTCTGAAGAGGAGACAGTAATATTAGTGGTAAATATGATTTTCTGGCAACCTGTTTTTGCCGCTGAGTTCAATAACAAGCGGTTCGCATAATGTATTTTTATTAATAATGGTTTTGTTTTTTATTTAATAATGAAAATGTATTTTTAATTTAACATGTAATGAAAATGTATTTTATTTTATTTAATAATGAAAATGTTTTTTTATTAATAATTATTTCATTTCCCATATGTGGTAATACAATTAATATTGTTAAATAAATATTTATGAATATATGTGTCTATATGTGGTATTTTGTAGTGATATAGTTATTGTTATATACTGTGTATGTATTGGCAGAATCTTTAAAAATTAGCCCATGAGCTCCCTATAGAAAGAGATTTTAAAAGTATTAATATTAGGAGAAAAGATATTACTGCTATAGTTAGAAAATACTAAATGCCTATTATTTCTATATTAATCCTAATAGTTGGACTACTAACTATTAAAAAATTATAACTCTGAACCTATTAACTTCATCTTATTACAGCAGATGGAAAATTTTACTGGTATTTCTAGTCTTCTTATGGCTGACAGGACATCTGTGTGTAAGAAGGCTTAAATTTTGCACAAAATCTGAAAGTATGCATGTTTTAAGCAGTGTGTGTGTGTGCGCGCGCAGACGTAGTTTGGCATTCGATAAAATCTCCCACGTTTCACCAGACAGTCTAATAACTCAAATCTCATTCTAATAAAAGCTGTTCTTTGTTATGGTGTCATGCACATAGTCAGGCATTTTTCCATTTGAAATATCTTCTTATTAATTGAAGAGAATATTTGTAGCTCAGGGTTGAACTGTGGAGTCCTTGGTGCTCTCTGAGGCTTGTTGTTTTCTTGCAGATGTTTCATTGCCAGGCTAGGCAACATCTTCAGTGCGAAAAGGGAGTGGGACTTGCTCTCTGTTTATATACCCTGGCTTGTCCTGCCTGTGTTGGTGGGGGTGTTGTACTCTCCTTGGTAGTTCCTTGATTGGGCTGTTGTTCGCTGCTTGGTTGATTGACTGAGTTAATAGTTCCTTGATTAGGGTCTATTGTGTTGTTTGATTGCTTCTCTGGTGCTAATCTTGGTGTCAATCTTTGCATATCTGGGTGTTGATTGCTGGCAAGGAAGTGTTCTGGTCTTCTGCCTTTTCTATTGTCTCTTATGAATGGTATGTAAATGTTGTTTAACTCTATGTGTCTGTTGATGGCTGCTTTGTCTGAGTGCCAAGCTCCCAGGAATTCTCTAGCATTTTTGGATTTGGCTTGGTTTAAGATGCTCAGTTTCCCAGTTGAAAGTATGGTTAAGTCTGTCCATGTGTTGTGAGATTAAGGAATTTTCATCATGTCTTCTGACTGCTAGTTGGTGTTCGTGGATGCATTCTGCTAGTCTTCTGCCAGTCTGTCCTACATAGTGGCTGTTACAGTCCTTACACTGTATGTTGTAGATAACTCCTGTTTTTTCTTCTTGGGCTACTGGGTCTTTTGGGTTACTTACGATGTTCTGAAGGGTTTTGGTTGGTTTATGTGCCACGGTGATGCCATGTGGTCGTAACAGTCTATTAGTAGTTTCTGAGATGTTTCTGATGTATGGCAGTGTTATCCTTTTCATAGCTTCTGTTAGTTTTGCTGTGGTGGGTTGAGTGGTCAGGCACTTTTTGATATCTTCTTAGACAACCATTTTAAGGATCTAATGTTTGCAAAAGACTGATACTGGTTTGAGCACTAACACTCTCTAGATCATGGGTGTCCAACCTTTTGGCTTCCCTGGGCCACATTGAATGAAGAGGAATTGTCTTGGGCCACACATAAAATATATAATATAGTTAATGTATTTAAGTAATAAAACATCATTTATTTTTTTATATGTTTTATTATAAAATTTAAAAAAAGAGGGCAACATAAAACTAGTGGGATATTTGACCTTGTTTTTGTGAAACTAATTCATCAATGTCTGGTTTGATGAAAGTGGTTGCAATTCTCAGTGAGTTCTCAAGGTGCTCGTCAGAAATTTTAATTCTATTTTTACTCTTCGTGTGCTTCATCCTTGAAAATAGTTGCTCACAAATGTACGTGCTGCCAAAAAGCGATGTCATGAATAAGGCATGATTGTGAAGCGAGGGATATTTTTCTCTGGGAAGATAGGTCTTATAAAAGTCCAGTAGAGAGACATGATCAAATTTTTCTTTGAGTTGAATATCTGCAACTCTATGTATTCCATAGAGGTAATGTAGTTATGTCGACTGAAAATGGAGTCAAAAATATACCAAAATATTGATGATTTTTCTGGAAATATTGAAACCTGTTCTCAAATTCCTGTATCAAACCAAAAAGCAAGGCTACATATTTCTCGCTGTTCACAGGACTGTGTTTAGCCAACGTATTAAAATGTATAAAATTGTTTTCCATAACTTGAGCTTGCCATACTTTAAGTTTCATTTCAAACACTGTTATGGTTTGAAACATTGCAGTGATAAGTTGGTTTTCACCTTGAAGATGCATGTTTAACTCATTTAAATGAGCGGTCAGATCCACCAAAAATGCTAAATCTGTGAGCCATTTTTCATCTTCAAGTTCTGGCACAAATTTTCTTTTTGATTCCATAAACAACTTGATTTCATTTCGCAAATCATAAAATCTTTGCAGCATTTTACCCTGACTTAGCCACCTTACTTCAGAAAAGTAAATGATGTCCCCATAATCAGCATCCATACTTTTAAGGAACTCCTGGAATTGGCGATGATTCAATCCCTTGGCCCTTATGAAATTCACTGCTTTGATGACAATTTGCATGACATTATCCCCTTTTAAAGCTTTCGCGCATAAATTTTCTTGATGTAGAATGCAGTGATACTTCATCAAACGTGAGTTGACGGTGGCACTTGCATTGTCTTCTATCAATTTTGTATGTCCCTCACTTTTACCAACCATCGCCGGGGTGCCATCAGTAGTTATACCAGATATGTTGACAATAGTTAAAGAAAATTGCTTTAATGTCATTTTTACTGCTTCGTACAAATCAAGAAATTTAGTTGTGTCTTTTAATGGCACCAAAGAAGCCATTTCTTCAGTGACATATTCGTTATCTATACCTCTAATGAAAATGGCAAGTTGAGCCGTATCTGTAGCATCAGTACTTTCATCCATCGCCAAAGCATAAAATTTGAAATTAGCAGCTTTACTCTTCAAACCTCTTTCGATAGATTTTCCTATTTATTCAATTTGCCTGGCTATAGTCTGGTGAGACAAACTGATTTTAGAAAAATCGCTTTTTTTATCAGGACAAATTATATCTGCCACGCTTTCCATACATAGCTTAATAAACTCACCATCGGTAAATGGTTTTGATTTTTTTGCAATCAGATTTGCTACCAAATAACTAGCTTTTATAATAGAGTCCTTTTGAGTTGTAACTTTTAAAAAAAAAATGTTGAGACAGACTTTTTTTCAGTTCCGCTAATTTGTCTTTATGACAAATTCCTTGATACGCTTCGAATTTGGCAGCATGTTTTTCCATATAAAGCCTTTTCAAATTGTAGTCTTTGAAAACTGACACATTTTCCCTACAAATTAAGCATAGTGCCTTAGTATTTGTCTCGACAAAAAAGTACTCATCTGTCCATTTCTGGTTGAATACTCTTCATCCACAATTTTTCTTTTTTTCTTTTCTTTTTTGGGTTCTGTTTTCTGTTGAAACGATGTTGAAGCCATGCTGGAATAAATTTATTTAGGAATAATTTTTCTTTTAAGAAATAACACAACAAGCCCATCGTAAATTATTAGGTAAGCAAATAAACAAAGCAAAGTTTAATAAACAAATAAGAAAACTTACATGTCTACTTAATAATAATAACAATAAACACCTGTCGTCACAGAACATGTGTAGGTAGGTTGAAATATTATATATAATGCCAAGTCGCCACAAGCTGACGTGTGTAGCAGGCGGCAGCATTAGCACTGCACTGCCCCCTCCCCTACACAGCGTTCTGTTGTTTCTACCTACGCAGTCCACACTCGAGCACCGCATGATCGAGTCACAAAAAAAATAGCAAAATAATGTTAATGCTCTAGATCCTGTTTAAACATTTTCTTGGCTTGATGTCTAACTGAGTTAGGTATTGAATTGATAAACCATACTGCAAAATAACATTGATAAGTTGGTTTGCTTATTTGATAATATGTGACATACTGAACTGTTCCTCTAGGCACATTTTGGGTAATCTGCCAGAATCCACTGAAAGATCCACCAATAATTGAAAGCCTTAATGACAGAATAACTTTATATAGGATAAATGCCTGTTTCAACTCTTAACTGCAGGGGCTGGTATGTTCTTGTCTGTACCCAGAATGCTTCTTAAGAACCAGATCTGGGTTCATTCAAGTAATGGGGTTCTTAGATGAGTTCACACTTCTGCGGTGTATGTTAACACTGGCACTATTTCTGCCTTATAGACTTTAATATATAGCCTGGATAGTTATAATTAATTTAAGTAAAGTCTTTGAACTGGCTGCCAGCCTTGCTGAATTTCTTTCAAAGTGGCTTGTTCATGGTCCTGTGTCATTAAAAACCACCCCTAAATATGGAAAAGAATCAACTTGTTCTATGGGCTCCCCATTCAAGCACCAGTTTTATCTGATGCAGCTCTTTCCAAATACTTTGGACCTACCTTTATTGAAGAATAAGAATTAAAGAATTAGAAACACAATAGATACTTAGTTTCTGCAACATTCTTCTCAGGCCTACTTGGGAATGTGCCATCAATATATATATATTCTGCATATAAAAGAATGTTAATAAACTTACTGAAGATCTTTGGCATATGAGTATTTGATGAGTGGAGAAATCCTGAGATGGCATTAATTTAAAGAATAAGCATTTGGGTATAGAATACACCTGACAGTTTAGAAGTGGGTATTTTCTGTGTAAAAGAATTATTGGCTTCAGAGTGGACTGTCCAACAGGTATCTGTATAAAGAGCCTTAACCAAATACGAGTGTCTGGGCTCCATGTTTAGCTCGGCTAGTTTTTCCTATAATATATTTCTATTTATGGAGTCAAATGCTGCATGAAGATCTATAAAGGATCTAAACACTTGTTTACCTTTGGCCATGTATTTCACTATAAAATGATACAGAGTGAAACAATCATGTATGGTGGAATGGTCTAAATCTGAACAGTTCTTCTGTTAATAAATTCTTCTCAATCATCCAGTCCTTAATTCTAACCAAGGGGTTTTTAGCATACATCTTGGCCACTATATCTAGGAAGCTTAAGATCTATGGTTTTGGGGATCCCCCTTATTACCTTTTTTATAAACAGGGACTGTGATGGAAAGTTCCATTCTTTTGGAATGCAAGCAGTATTATTTATGTAGGAGTACAGTGGGGGTGAGGGCATAGTAGATATGTGTCTTAAAGAGTTCTGGTGGAAGAAAATCTTCACCATGTGCCTTATTAGGCTTTAGTGACTGAATACTGTAATATGTTTATGACACTGGAGGTCATGGAGGAAGCTTATCGAGTATAGAATTCTGCATAGAATCCTGATTGGCACAAAGATTGGCATAAAAATTATTCAATGAAGAGGATAACAAAGAAGAACTTACATTCCTTCAATATACCAGATACAGAATTCCAGAATATTGTTGAATTAGGTCTGCTGGCATTTTCAGTTCAGATGAAATTGTGCCTGTATAATTGGCTTTCTTAGCAGCTATTAAATTTCCTTAAGCATATTGAGATAATTATTTATGGTAGGATGTCTCTGAATCAATAGCATGCCCACCCTTAGTTTATTTCTCAAACCAACACAATCAGGATCAAACCATTTAGATTTTATAAACTGGCTGTTCCTGGCTGGCAATTTATCTATTAGAAAATTCCTTAGTATAGTATACAAATTAACGTACACTATAAGAATTTCATTGGGCTTTTCCATGGGCAAAGAAATTATCTTTGCTCATGCCTGGGCCTGCTTGGAATTCAAAAACCTAGATAGTGTTCTAGTATCCAACTTAGACCATTTGAGTCTTCTGTCAACAAAACCTTGTCTAAGTGAGAATAACCATCTTGCCAAGGCAGCCAACCAGCTTTAGAGTTAACCCAAAGAATCTCTACAGATTGTCCAGGAACAAATCCTCAATATGGTTTAATAGAAAATAGCTATGCCTTAACTTTCTGTTACTTCCCTACTACAATACAGGATTCTAGCCCATATTAGTGACTGTAAATGTGGAATCAATATATGCTAATTATTTGATTAATTTGATTAATTAATGTAGACTACAGCAATATACTCATTTTAATATTTTCTGGTTATAATATGACTGCTATATTCTGTAAATCAAATAAATCAAGTCTGTTCTTGAAATAAGAAAAGCTCTTGGTGACCATAAGAACCTCTCCAAGGTACCATGGATTTTGTTACCTTAATATTATCAAATGTATTGTTTTAAACTGGAAATCTGATTTTTAAATAGTCTGTGGCATCTGATAACGAATCTTTATGGTGAATTTACCATATATGCAATGATCACCTTCATATAAGAAAATCATATACTGTATATCCTGGATATAATTCACAACATGACAATTTTATCCTGTATAGTTGAAGATATAGCCAGATTGCCTGGCTCATCTGGTTTAATTTACCTTTTAAATTGTACCTTTGAATTCAAAGAAGACTCTCTAACGTTCTTTGAAAGGGTCAAACCCAATAATTATTCAAGTAAAAATGTGTATTTTTTGTGAATTGGAATTCATTTAGAAGTTAATGGTTAACACATAAATACCTAAGGCAGAGCTTTCCAAATTGTGTGTCGGGACACGTTAGTGTGTCGGCTGCAGAGTCTGGGTGTGTCGCCGCTGCTGCTGCCTCCGAGCCCTGCCAGGATTCCGCGCAGGTCCTAGTGACTGCCTTGTGCCTTGCTGCCTCCAAACCTGCTGTGATTCCACGCAGGTCATAGCGCCTGCCTTGTGCCCTGCTGTAAGAGTGTGTTGCAAAATGATGCCCTGCTGTAAGAGTGTGTCGTGAAATGATGCATGTCAAAAAGTGTGTCACCAACATGGAAAGTTTGGAAAGCTCTGACCTAAGGTCTATCCGTCCACTGTTCTCTTCCTACAACAGGCAATCAGATAAGCCTACAAAAAAGACAGGAACGCAATAGCATACTCCTGCTAGAGTTTCTAAGTATCTGGGATAGAGAAGCATTCTGTCTCTATTACTGGAAGAAATATAAAACCATCATGATTTGTACACAATGAGAGAACCTTAGGATGGCCACTTACACACTGCCCCCCCCAAACGAGAAAATGCAACATAAAAAAGACAAAATAACACAATAGCAGTATCGGAGTCAGGCATGGCACCTGGTTCTACTACCGTATTATTCTTCCAGCATATGCGAATAGCAACTTAGTCACAGAAAATATGCAGTGTTGCTATTGTGTAAGGAGGTCTACCTCATGCATACTGTACTGCTTCCCTAAGAGCAATTAAAATGAGATTGTCCCTGGCCCTGCCTTTTTAAATAGACTAAAAATTGGCTCAGAATAGATTGGTGTTTCGGTGCTAACAACGACTCATCTTTTAAACGATATTAGCATCGACTTTAATCTACGTGTACCAAGCCGTAAGTCAGGGCTTTCCAAAGTTTTCCCGCGGCGACACACCAACCGCTGTTGGTGTGTTGCTGCGGGAAAACCCGGAAGTGCCGCCGTTGCGGCAGTGCACAAAAACCCAGAAGTGCTGCTGCCGCTTTCGGTTTTTGCGCGCCACCGTTGGTGTGTCGCCGCAGGAAAAGCCGAAGCGCCGCCATTGTGGCAGCGCGCAAAAACCCAGAAGCGCTGCTGCCGCTTTCAGTTTTTACGCGCCGCTGTGGCTGCGGTGCTTTCGGATTTTCGCGTGCCGCCGTTGGTGTGTCGCCGCGGGAAAACCTGATGGCGCGCCATCAGCGCTTCCAGGTTTTGACGCGACACATCTGGACCCCGCAGGCAACACACTTTTGTGTGGCGACACACAGTTTGGAAAGCTCTGCCGTAAGTGCTTCCTCTCCCACGTCGGAGGAGGCAGATTCGGACCTTGGATGGAAACCACATTTTTACGTTCTAGACTTGTAAAAGTACAAAACACTTTAGAATTCAACGCGGGGGTTGGGAATTAAAATAGCTGAAAAGCAGCAGCTGCCACAAATCTCTTGAAAATGGAATCAGCAAATTGAGTCAATTGGGATAGTTTGGAAAACAGCACTCTGCCACATTTGCTAGTTTCGTCTGTAAGAAGAGCAAACAAGGCGCTTCCTTCCGGATGAGACTTTTTCCACACCTCCTTCTCCTCCTCCTCCTCCTCCTCTTCCGACGTGAGAGGGGAGAGGAAGCACGTGGCATTCAAACTCTCTACTAACAACAGTAGATGGAACTGGAACTGGAGGCTCAGCCAATAACAATCCAGGCTCGGGGGCAAACGCACTCCTTGGCTTCTCCTATTGGTTCAGCGGAACATGGGCGGGGAACGCGCCTATTCTAACGCTAGAATTTCGGCCCCGCCGAGGAAGAACTGAAAGAAGCTTTTCTCGCCTTGTTGAAACTCGCAATGCCGGCTGAGCTGAACTTGCAGGAGACCCCTGCGCTGCCCCAGGAAAAGCTCCTCGCCGCTGCCTCTGGCTCCTCCCCATGTCACGGAGAGATTCAGTATCTCCAGCAGGTCGAGCAGATCCTGCGGTTCGGACACAAAAAGGAGGATCGGACCGGGACGGGGACGCTGTCCATCTTCGGGATGCAGGCGCGATACAACCTCCGAGGTGAATTTCATCCCCTCTCCTTCAGCTCCGGGCGTGTGTTGTTTTCTTTTGAGGAATTCGGGGGTTGGCGGGAAACCGCTGCCGGCTCTGCAGCCTTGGCAGTGCTGTAGCGCCTCTCCGTTCTCAAAAAAGGTGAAATCTGCAAGTCCTTTCCCGGTGGCTTTATGGGCACCGAATTCGACTCGGATAAGAATCTAATAAAAGAACAATACGCATTAAAAAGGGAGCCCCTGGCCGTTTTATAGTCCGTGGCGCGAAGGAGGAGGAAACGGGGACGGTCAAACCAGAAGTGATCGTGGGCAGGCCGGGGGAGGCAGCAAATTTCCTCCGGTTCCGCGTAATTTGGCGTGAACCCATCAAGACCAGGATCCTTCGCTTAGGGGCACTTATCCGACCTGGTCTCAAGACGGAATCGATGGGGAAAGAGCAGCGATCCCCCAACTGACACCCCCCCCTTTAGTTATTTACTTATCAGATTTATACCCCGCCTTTTCTTTGGCGGGGGTTACAACTCAAGGCAGTGCTCCTTTCTCATATTTTCCTCACAACAACAGCCCTGCGAAGGAGGCTGGGCTGAGAGAGAGTGGCTGGCCCAAAGTCACCCCGTGGCCAAGGGCTCCAGCTCCCATTCCTGTGTCAGCTCTTTGAGGTAATCCAGACAAGAAACCAAAGCCATGCATACTAACACTACCTTTATTGTAAGGTTACAGTAACAGAATCTTGCAAGTCTGAAAGCACTTCTCCCCTCCCTTTCTAGGGAGGGTCCCTTCTGAGACACCTTCTCTGTCCCCATTCCTTCTGTCTGACCTGTGGCTAACCACGGCTCCTCCTGTCTGCCAAGGTCTTTCTCACAGCCCATTACATACTGCCATCCAGTTGGGAGTTAGTTCAGCGCATCAGGGAGTTGCCAGGTTGGAGAAGGCTCAATTATACTAACCCAATAAATTGAAATAATATTTTGCCATTCCCTACATCAGAGCTTTCCAAACTTTTCATGTTGGTGACACACTTTTTAGACATGCATCATTTCACGACACACTCTTACAGCAGGGCATCATTTTGCGACACACTCTTACAGCAGGGCACAAGGCAGGCACTAGGACCTGCGCGGAATCCTGGCAGGGCAGGTTTGGAGGCAGCAGCAGCCGCGACACACCCAGACACTGCAGCCGACACACTAACGTGTCCCGACCCACAGTTTGGAAAGCTCTGCCCTACATTCTCAAGAATTTTTTCACTGGCATTCTTCAGAGGTAAAAGTAGATAGCAACAAGTTTTAGAAATTACCTTTCCTTCCTTTCTGTAAAAAAAGTGTATTTTGATGGCTTACTTGACTGGGTATTGTACTTTTTCTCTCTCCCTCCCAATATAGTTAAAAATGAAAATCCTCTGGATCTGCTGTAATGTAGGACTAGCAGATCTCGATTGCAATATTCCTGGTGACCACAAGTTGGCAGCAAAGAAACAACCCTTTCAAACTATTTCCTTCTATCCAGTATCCTCTGAATTTTTGCATCCCGGATTCTATGCAATAAAAAAATCAAATTCTGAATACTAAATTTTAGTATTCCAATACGACGAACTGACTAGACATTTATCTGAATTATGTTTCATGGCTCCGAACTGTGTACTAATTATCTTTAGAAGATGTTCAGTTAGTATACAACCCCATATCTCCTCTAATATTTTTTCACCTTTTTTTCAGAGGATTTTCCGCTGCTAACAACCAAAAGAGTATTCTGGAAGGGAGTACTTGAAGAACTACTTTGGTTTATCAAGGTATAATGCATAGTAAATAATACGTTGGTTTCAGTCAAACTTTGATTAGACCCATTGAAATCAATGGAAATTAAAATTTATTGTAAGTACGAATAATAGTGCAATTCTAATTCAGCAATAAGTTATTCGGAGAGGATAGAGATGAGGCATAAGTTGTTCTTTCTACTGGAAGGCAGCAGAGTTCTGTGGACAGAAGAGTCCTGGGCAAGATGTGCTAGCCTACAAACCACAAAAGGGATGGTACAGAAGAGGAGCTAATTGTTCAACATCAACAACAAACCATTGTTACAGCCTTTAGGCCAGAAAACCACTACATAGAAGTACATACACCTAAAATTATTGATAAGACTAAAAAGTCTGCATACATTAAAATTAATATAGTAACAAAAATACAAATATCAGTGGAAATCACCAAGTTAATCTTCAGACATAGGTGGGACAAAATAGAACAAACAGAGGCACAAAACTGGGCAACTTAAAAAGATACATCAGAGTCCTGGTTGGATAGAAGAAGTGACAGATAAGTATGGTCTCTACCAAGGTAATTCATTAAAATAGGATAGATGCATACCTCACCACCTCCAAAAAAGGAACATACTTCGGACTTCTGGTGAACTGAAGATGGCTCTGCGAAAGCGGAGCTGATGACCGCAGCAACGAATCAAGGAACCAGTGAGTAGACCAGTTCCTTGGAACCTCTCCGCATAAGGAGAGGCCAGAAGATCACCCACATGTGCTCCAGATGGCTGCTCCTCATGAGGAGACCACAGGACAGGATTTCCATGGGTTTGAGCGCTGGGAGATGACGGGAATAGCCATCTTGCTCACAACCATTGTGGAGACTTTTAAAGAACACCAAAGAGGAACGTAGTTCAAATGCTACCCATTGTTCTCTGAAGATCTGATTGGATTAACTTCTTTAATTTTCCCTCTGCCCTGAGAAAAGTAGACCCTGAAACAACTTCAGTGTTAGCCTGGTTAAAAATGTATTGCATCTTCATGTATTCTGGTACTTAATTATTAAAACTTAGGATAAGGTGCAGGGTATTGAATCTTACTAAATGTTATGAATATAACAAGGTATGAAACCTAAAATTGGGTTTACCTATTTTTCTTTCAAATCAATTTTAGTTGTTTTTTCCCTGTAATATTACAGGATTTAAAATTATTACATTTGTTACTTTTTAACAAAGTATTCCTAAAGTGGTGCAATTAAAAAATTGCAAAATATAATGTATTCAAAATAAGTAATTAACAAGCAAAGATAAATCCAATAAACCTTGTAGAATAAGAAAAATATAAAATTGACCTGTCAAGGAAATTTACTTCGCAGTTTCGCAATTACAACTGAAATGTTTCTTGTTTACAGTAATTAAAAGTACCTGCAAAGATGCAATATATATAGAAAGCAACATTAGACTATCTGAGGATTGAAACTGGAATCCAGACTATCTGCCGCTTTACTGAATTGTCACTGGCAGCAATTAGAATCCTAATGGTGGCCAATATTGGTCCATCACTTAATGTTGGGAGATGTTTTCTTCCCAAAGCATTTGGGAGTATTAGAGCAGGGGTCCCCAACCTTTTTGGCGCCAGGGACCAGTTTCAAAAGACGATTTTTCTGCGGACCGGGGGGGGTGGGGTTTCTGGGATTACTGGGGGGAGGGTTTCTGGGATTTCCACGGACTGGGGGGCAGGGTTTGTGGGCGGGAGCCAATCGTGTTCACCGGGGGCAGGGTTTGCAGGCGGGAGCCAATCACAAGCACCGGGGGCAGGGTTTGCGGGTGGGAACCAATCACGCGGAAGTGGGCGAGGTTTGCAGGTGGGAGCCAATCACACGGAAGGGGGTGGGGTTTGCGTGCGGGAGCCCTGCGGCCCAGTTCCTAACAGGCCGTGGCCCACAGGTTGGGGACCCCTGTATTAGCTTGATATTGACCTTTACAAGTTTAAGAAATTACAGTAAGTCTAAAGAGGGTTATGCTGATGAATGCTGACAAATGATTTCTTTCTCATTACACACAGGGTTCTACAAATGCAAAAGAGCTTTCTGCTAAGGGAGTTAAGATTTGGGATGCCAATGGTTCTCGGGAATTCTTAGACAAACAGGGTTTTTTTTCTAGAGAGGAAGGAGACCTAGGACCTGTTTATGGCTTCCAGTGGAGACATTTTGGAGCTGAGTACAAAGATATGAATACGGGTAAAAGTGGCTAAATATTTGCATTCATTTTCAAGTATCAAGGATACTAAAGATGTAATTGTTAAAATTGGTTTGATTCCAAAAAAAGCACAGGTAGTCCTCGCTTAATGACCCTAATTGGGACCAGCAACCCTGTCACTAAGCAAAGTGGTCGCTAAGTGGGAAATCATGTGACTGACTGCTTTCTGGCTGGAAAGAGACAAGACTACTCAGTTTCACACCTTTGGCTTTTATTTGCCTCCTAACCATTCCCCTGCCCTTCGGAATACTTGAGTGCCTGCTTACTGTCTTGTACACATCAAAAGCAATGCGATTGCACCGCAGCCTGGGGCTGGGAGCCATGGGCACACTATGCAGCTTATTCTCTTGAAATCCCTTTCCAATCTCTCCATTCAGCAGGGGGAGGGGGAGAAAAATGCAATTTCTGCAGGCAATCTTTCTTTTGCCTGACCCTTTCCCACTGCCGTCTCAATCGCATTGCGATCAATGTGTAGAAGAGCAATCAACTTACTCTCTTGAAATGTCTTTCTCTCCAATCTCTCTGCTCTGGAGGGGGGGAAGGGTTAGGCAAAGGAGAGATTGCCTACAGCAGAGCTTTCCAAACTTCATGTTGGTGACACACAGGTCAGGCATAGGACAATGCGTGCTGACTAATGGCGATCATGTGACACAGGGACGCTGCGTAAATGGGCCATAAAGTTATTTCTTCAGCACCATTGTAACTTTGAATGGTCGCTGAACGAATGGTCGGTAAGTGAGGACTACCTGTACTTATTGCACATGGGGGCATGAAAAGACATGACTACTTTAAAGAGTTGCA
Organism: Charina bottae; assembly: GCA_023362775.1. NCBI lineage: Eukaryota > Metazoa > Chordata > Lepidosauria > Squamata > Charinaidae > Charina > Charina bottae. The sequence continues at coordinate 177,358,424 of JALMGJ010000003.1, forward strand.
GAAAGGTGCTACCTATTTGCTCACCTGTGTCCCAAACACCTTTCTGGAATCAGATCTGATTCTTTTTTGTTGTTGTTTATTCGTTCAGTTGCTTCCGACTCTTCGTGACTTCATGGACCACCCCACACCAGAGCTTCCTGTCGGCCGTCACCATCCCCAGCTCCCCCATGGTTGAGTCCGTCACCTCCAGAATATCATCCATCCATCTTGCCCTTGGTCGGCTCCTCTTCCTTTTGCCTTCCACTTTCCCTAGCATCAGCTTCTTCTCCAGGGTATCCTGTCTTTTCATTATGTGGCCAAAGTACTTCAGTTTTGCCTTTAATATCATTCCCTCAAGTGAGCAGTCTGGCTTTATTTCCTGGAGTATGGACTGGTTTGATCTTCTTGCAGTCCAAGGCACTCTCAGAATTTTCCTCCAACACCACAGTTCAAAAGCATCTATCTTCCTTCGCTCAGCCTTCCTTATGGTCCAGCTCTCACAGCCATAGGTTACTACGGGGAATACCATTGCTTTAACTATGCGGACCTTTGTTGTCAGTGTGATGTCTCTGCTCTTAACTATTTTATCAAGATTTGCCATTGCTCTCCTCCCAAGAAGTAGACGTCTTCTGATTTCCTGGCTGCAGTCAGCATCTGCAGTAATCTTTGCGCCTAGAAATACAAAGTCTGCCACTGCCTCCACTTTTTCTCCCTCTATTTGCCAGTTATCAATCAAGCTGGTTGCCATAATCTTGGTTTTTTTGAGGTTTAACTGCAACCCAGCTTTTGCACTTTCTTCTTTCATCTTCGTCATAAGGCTCCTCAACTCCTCCTCGCTTTCAGCCATCAAAGTGGTATCATCTGCATATCTAAGATTGTTAATGTTTCTTCCAGCGATTTTAACTCCAGCCTTGGATTCCTCAAGCCCAGCACGTCGCATGATGTGTTCTGCGTACAGGTTGAATAGGTAGGGTGAGAGTATACAGCCCTGCCGTACTCCTTTCCCAATCTTAAACCAGTCAGTTGTTCTGTGCTCTGTTCTTACCATTGCTACTTGGTCGTTATACAGATTCCTCAGGAGGCAGACAAGATGACTTGGTATCCCCATACCACCAAGAACTTGCCACAATTTGTTATGATCCACACAGTCAAAGGCTTTAGAATAGTCAGTAAAACAAAAATAGATGTTTTTCTGAAACTCCCTGGCTTTCTCCATTATCCAGCGGATATTGGCAATTTGGTCTCTAGTTCCTCTGCCTTTTCTAAACCCAGCTTGTACATCTGGCAATTCTCGCTCCATGAATTGCTGGAATCTACCTTGCAGGATCTTGAGCATTACCTTACTGGCATGTGAAATAAGTGCCACTGTTTGATAGTTTGAACATTCTTTAGTGCTTCCCTTTTTTGGTATGGGGATATAAGTTGATTTTTTCCAATCTGATGGCCATTCTTGTGTTTTCCAAATTTGCTGGCATATGGCATGCATCACCTTGACAGCATCATCTTGCAAGATTTTAAACAGTTCAGCTGGGATACCGTCGTCTCCTGCTGCCTTGTTATTAGCAATGCTTCTTAAGGCCCATTCAACCTCACTCTTCAGGATGTCTGGCTCTAACTCACTGACCACACCATCAAAGCTATCTCCAATATTATTATCTTTCCTATACAGATCTTCCGTATATTCTTGCCACCTTTTCTTGATCTCTTCTGCTTCTGTTAGGTCCTTACCATCTTTGTTTTTGATCATACCCATTTTTGCCTGGAATTTACCTCCAATGTTTCTAATTTTCTGGAAGAGGTCTCTTGTCCTTCCTATTCTATTGTCTTCTTCCACTTCCGCACATTGCTTGCTTAAAAATAATTCCTTATCTCTTCTGGCTAACCTCTGGAATTTTGCATTTAATCTGATTCTTAGTAATTATAAAATAATGCCTTCAAGTTACATTGTGTATTAAGCAGATTTCCTTCTCAAGAAGGTTTGAATAAAGCTGTTATTGGAAATAATGGATTTTTTTAAAAGATATTTTTTGTAATTTCAGTAGTTGTATAAGTTATGTATGTATGTATTGCTGGTCCCATCCCATTTAACCTAGAGTAAACTATGTCATCTACTGTTAATAAGCACTTTGATCCATATAGAGTAGGTAAATGTAATTAATAGCTCAAATTTCCCCTAGAATTAAAGTGGATTTATACTATCACCAGTTATTAAATGTCTTACATGTCTGCCCTTCTAATGGGATGACATCAGAAAAAAATATTTTTTATTCTGTCTTCCAGTCTATCTAAATACTTGTGTGCTGATTGGCTGTGATTGATGCTTCCTGTGTGGTTTATTTAGTAGACATTTCCAGAAGGAATTTGCAGTTCTTAAATACTGTTGTCTTTAGTGGAACTAAAGACAACAGTGACCTAATAATAAGTGACCTAAACAACTATTAAGAGTGAGACTACTTCATGTGTTTAAAAGTATTATAAATAAGCTGGGCTTCACCTTTTTTGTAGATTATACAGGACAAGGAGTAGACCAACTACAGCAAGTAATTGATACAATCCGAAACAATCCAGATAACAGAAGAATTATAATGTGTGCATGGAATCCTAAAGGTATATTATGACATTTAATACTGAGTCATTGAAGATTGTAGTTATCCATGATAACTCCTTTGTTTAGAAAAGGTACTTGCTATCTTAGAAAACAAAGCTATCCAGGATGATGGCATGAGTGGAATTCTTCTCTTGGGCTATTCATTTTTTTCAGAATGTGTTTGTTTTTTGCTTTTGCTTTTCAGATATCTCTGCAATGGCTTTACCTCCATGTCACGCTCTCTGCCAGTTTTACGTTTTAAATGGTGAACTCTCTTGTCAGTTGTATCAGCGTTCTGGAGATATGGGGCTAGGAGTACCTTTCAACATAGCTAGTTACTCACTCCTTACTTCAATGATTGCCCATGTTACAGGCTTGAAGGTATCTCTATCTTTTAAAATATTTCTATGGGAAATAAGGAGAAATATAAACAAAACAAACAAATCTTGAGTTGAACCCAGTTTGGCAAGGAGTGGAATTCTACCAATGTTTTCAGATAGACAGTGGGAGAGAAGTGACCCCACAATTCCGGCAACACTCTGAGCTACTCTGAAGAGTGAGAGCTTGCTTAACAGCATCAGCAAATGTTCTAGTATTTCTACCTGAAGAACGTTAGCCAGCATGAGAAACTTGTATAGCTGTTAGCACTCAATTTCTTATGCTTACTGTGAGAGACGTGGGGTTTGCAATGGGTACAGTTTTGTACCGTGTCTTTATGGACGATTGAGTGCAGAGCACCTCCCACCCTTTACTGAAAGCTGCTTCTGTGCTGTGACTGAGGCCATTTAGTGGTAGACTCAATCATTCTATTTACTTAAGGGGGGCATCCCACCTCTGGCTCTTGCCTCAGTTGGGAAGAACTTACATACCGGGGCTTTAGTGCTGGTGAGATGCAGGAGGATTGTGGTTCCACTTCACGAAGATGTATAAAGATGAGTGGTATGGGAGGAAAAAGCCCTGTTGGCATTACTGAAACATCTCTATAACAGGGCAGAATTATATACCTTATTATGAACTTTTTTGCTTATCTGCAAAGTTCATTGCAACATTAGAATAACCTAAATAACAGCAATAACTGCACGGCAAATATCAATGGACAGAGGAAGTGGAAAAAATGAAGATTTATGGATTCATCTTGTCCCATATATACACTTTCAAACTTGATTCAGAATAAAGAAGGTGCAGTCCTTATCTAATAGGAATCTGTGTTGTAGTTAAGGAGTTGGACATGGACCTTGGTGGTGCAGGTTTAAGTCCCCTCTCATCATGGAACATATTGGGTGACTTAAGGCATTGCCTAAACAGAACAGGGATTGAATGGGACTGCCCTGCTTTTCCAAGCAGTCAAGTGAAATCCCTTTAGGAAAGCTGTACTTGAATTCAAGAAAACATGAGCTCTACTTCAAACCTCCTGCCTGACCACTTAGAGGTTGGAGAGAGGATTGCATGACCCTATTCTCTCCCCATGTGTCAGATAAATGCCTGGATGGGACTTCTCTTCCAGCCCAATGTACCTCACGTGGTTAATGCTGTGTAGGATAAAATGAGGGAAGACTCCATTTAAGCAACCTTGGCTCTCAGAAAAGTCAGGACCTAGATATGATAAAGAAATACTAAGAGTATGAACGAACTGGAGTATAGAGTAATACTGACAATCATTACATTCAGGAAACAAAACTTGCTAGCAGCATGCTTACTTTTCTGTGTTTATTTCTTAATTCATACACTAAATGATACTTTTTTTTCATATAGCCTGGTGACTTCATACATACGTTAGGAGATGCTCATATATATTTAAACCATATTGAACCCTTGAAAATACAGGTAATTATGTCAACTGATTATTCTCATTTTGTTGTTTTAATAACGTTATAACCATTATAACTACTGGATACTCCTGACTTCTACCAGGACCTGGATAAAGTGTAACTTTTAAATATCTCAGTGGTGTTTGAAAATCTGCAAAGGTTAGGAGTTAAGAGTGTTGCGGTTTTGCTTCTTCCTGAATTGACAGTTTTGTCAATATTAGGGAAGAAGTATTGAGCCTATGGGCACTCCAGCATGGAGTACTGCAGCGTTTGGTGCTTTCTCCTAGGTTATTTAACACAGTGCAGCTGGAGGAGATAACACATTGGTTTGGGATGAGGTACCATCAATACATGGTACGTGTATTGTACATGTACGTGTAATACATGGGCGTGGTGGCTCAGTGGGTAAGACACCAGGATTGTAGATCGCAAGTTCGGAGGTTCGAATCCCTAGCCCTGCGTGCGGAGTGAGCTCCCGCACTAGCTTCAGCTCTTGCCAACCTAGCAATTCGAAAGCATGCAAATGCAAGTAGATGAATAGGTACCACTTTGGTGGGTAGGTAACAGCGTTCCGCGCGTGTCATGCGGCCACATGACCGTGGAAGCATCTTCGGATAACGCTGGCTCTTCGGCTAACAAACGGAGATGAGCACCGGCCCCTAGAGTCAGACACGACTGCACAAATGTGCGGGGGGAACCTTTACCTTTTTACCATCAATACATAGATAATACTGAGTTATTTATCTCCATCCTGGGTTGAGCAGAAGATGCAGTGAGTCTTCTGTCCTGGTGCCTGGAGGCTATCAGGATCTGGGTGAGTCAAAATAAGTGAAAGTTGACTCCCAACAAGACAGAATGCTTGCCCAGAAGTCTTTAGGTTCTCTGGTGGCCCCTTTTCTAGCTCTGGATAGGTTTGTGTTACCTTTGAAGAAGCTGGTCTGTGACTTTCTGTGACATAGTGGTTATCCTGGATTCATGGCTACTGCTAGAACAACAGGTGGTTTTGGTGGCTCCATTTATGTCCCCATTACTTTGTAATTGGATTACTACAATGTGCTGTCCTTGGGCCTGCCTTTGAAGACCACTTGGAAACTTAGTTGTTGCAAAATGCAGTGGCTTACATACTGGCAGGTGAAAGCCAATTTAATAGGATAACATCATTTTTGCGGCTGCTGAATTGCTACTGGTACATTTTCTAATACAATCCAAGATGCTACTTACTGTTTATAAAGCCCTACACAGTTTAGGCCCTAGATAACTCCACTCCCCATCCTGTTTTATTGGCCGAGGAGGAGGATGTTGATTGAGAGATGGACATGGAAGCAACCCTATTCTGTGGTGACCCTGTCCCTATGGAATATGCTGTCCCCTGATACTCGCTCATGGGTCCCCACATTTCTGTCGTGGTAGGGCCACAAAGTCTTGGCTTTTGGGGAGGGCATTTGGCGTACTGAACTGTGGTATGGATTATTTTTACACCTTAAATATTGTTACAATGCTTTGCAATTTATGACAAATCTATGTAGATGTTTTTACTGTTTTATCATATTTATGTAAACTGTCTGGCATATTGGGAATGATGCAGATTATACATTTTAATACATTATATATGCAGTGGGTTTTGGATAGATCAAGCATTATTTAACCAAAATGCAGGAACTGTACTTTTTATTGTGCTGTAGATGTTTCTGCAACTGCTGTCTATCCAGACCAGGGCTTTCCAAAGTGCTGCTGCTGGCGACACACCGGCGGCGGCAGTGCGGCGGCGGCGCGCGCACGGCATGGGGGTGTGTGTGGCGGCGCGTGCACAGCAGCAGCGCGGGGGAGCAGCGGTGGCGCGCGGTGGCGCGTGCGTGCACGGCGGCGGCAGCCTCCGCTAAAACGCGGAAGCACTGATCCCGTGCACGCGCACCCCGCTGCTTCCGGGTGGTGTGGCGACACACCACGCTGTGTGTGGCGACACACTTTTGTGTCGCGACACACAGTTTGGAAAGCTCTTATCCAGACAAAAATCTATCTGGCCAAACTTTGAAGTTTTTGAATTAGCCAGTATCTTGTAATTCTCCTGGGTCAAGCCATAATAGGTAGATAAACCTGCAAAAAGCATTGTTGAACATTCTAATGAAAGATTAGAACATGACACTCTTTAGATGACTTGGAATGCATTTCCCAGCCATTGTGACTAATGCCGTGAATGATGGACAGTCATTCAAAATGTCTGGTTGGCATCAGTTACCCATCCTTGACCTAATAAAATACAGTATACATACAGGTAACTCTCCAGGACAATGTAGCTCTTATAGAAAGAAGTTGTGTACTGTTTTAAACTAAATCTTACATCATTTACTAATAAAACAAACATATCTTCAATAAACAGTCAATTCTACAATTAATTGAGCTCTATACCATGTAATAAGTTTTTTTTTTAAATTTCAGCTTCAAAGGGAACCAAGACCTTTTCCCAAGCTCAAAATTCTTCGTAAAGTTGAAAACATCAATGACTTCAGAGCAGATGACTTTGAGATAGATGATTATCATCCGCACCCAGCTATTAAAATGGAAATGGCTGTCTAGTGAACTTTTTCTGAGACTGTCTTAATGTTCGGCCTGCTTACAAGTATCATTAGTATTCTAATCACTCAAAAGGTCAAAAACAGAATTTCTCACGAAATGTTGAGTTTTCATATGAAGCTTGAATTTGAAGTACTGTTATAGATGCATCATGCACAGGGAATATAAAGGGTTTCTATAGTTCTGAATTATCTAATAAATCGTATGTGCTGTTATAAACGTTATCTGAAATCTTAAGGCAAAGATGTACTTCACCATTCATTTTTTAAGTTAACTTGGCAAAGTTCCAGTAGGAGAACACTGTAGAATAGAAAATGCAACAAACATAGCTTGGGGGAATAGGTAGTCAGCAATTTTTAAATAAAATAGACAAATTGTACTGATGTTTTCGGAAATGGCTGAAGCCATGGTAGAGAACTACCCAGAATGTTAGTTTTATAGAGCTGTCCCATGCATGCTTATGCTTATGCAAGAGACTATCTGAGCTGTAAGTTCTGGGATAGGAATGAATGGCTCTTGCACTGCCTAGCAGCTACGTTTTTCTCCAAGCATCTGTTCCCACTGCAGTGATGGCAGATGAACCCTCTAGTCTTTTTCTTGCCCTTTATAAATCTGTTCTCTCCCCCCGTATATAATAAATATGCCTGGCATGCCCAGTTAATTCATTCTGTTTAGCAAATATTGTCTCATGTATACTATAGCTGTGACAAACCTAGCTCACAGCTACTTAGATCTTAGATATGCTAGTGATTAGCCATGCCTTGAGGCAACTTGATCTTGGGAGTTCCCAGAATGCTCTGCTTGTGTATCCCGAGATCTTCTATTATCAAAAGATGTTCCCCAAGACTAACAGCTGTCTGTTGGCTAAACTATAAACTTTGTGATTCTGTGCACTTCCCTGCAATTTGCAGGGAATGATCTTCAACTTGTTTTCTGCTACAGATTGGCAGGACCTTATTCTCATCTGCATTTCCACTGTGAATAATAACTAATAATAATTTTAACTTTATTGTCCCACTATACACTATACACCAAGTGCACAATAGAATGAAATTTCGTTGCAGTTGGCTCACAATTTCAACCTAGCCCTACATTTATTTTGAACTATAAGAAAATACTGGAATGATGTGATGTCCATTAACACTAATATCCTCACGAATACCTTCCCTTGCTACCTACCAGGCTGTGATTTTTTATGTTAGGTATTTAAAAGCAACTTGGGAATCTGGCATACTACAAAACCCCAGGTTCTAGCATTTCTTATTTACAGGAACGAGTGTGACCTCAACCTCAAATACAGTACAGGTAGTCCCCGACTTAAGACCACAGTAGGGACCAAAAAAATTAGTTGTTAAGCGATGCTGTTGTTAAGCGAGGCATTACATGACTGCACCCAATTTTACGAGCTTTTTGCTGTGGTCATTAAGTGAATCATGCGGTTTCCCCATTGACTGCTTGTCAGAAGCCAGCTGGGAAGGTCGCAAATGGTGATCACGTGACTGGGATGCTGCAACCGTCATAAATACATGCCAGTTGCCCAGTACCCGAATTTTGATCACGTGACCATGGGGATGCTGCAAGTCATAAGTCACTTTTTTCAGCGCCATCATAACTTTGGTTGCTAAATGAATGGTTGTAAGTTGAGGTCTACCTATAAGCTTATAAAGTAAGAATTGGGAGATCCAAGATGGCGACCGGGAGCAGTCGTTAGTTGCTGCTCCGGGATAAGAGGGATCCTGGTCTCCCAGAAACCCGGTTTTCAATCTTTCTCCTGCCCCACTATACTGGTTGGGGTTCAGGGAGAGAATTTTGCGGGCTCCTCGACTTTTTAAACTTTGTGGTCGAGTAGGGGATGGTTGGACCCTCCAGAAGGAACAGCGGAGCGGAGTTAACAGCTGAGTCAGCTGAGTCAACGGAGCGGAGCTAACAGCTGAGTAGCGGAGCTGAGTAGCGGAGCGCAGCAGCGGCGGTTGAGCCTGGCGTGTTCTCCTGCGGACTCAGATAGACCCTCTACACCCGATGGTGATTCCCGAACGGACTTCTGCTACTTTCTACCATCTATTTTACCTGGGAATTGGCTGGCCTCTCTGGAGGAACGGGAGAGTGTGGGCAGCAGTAACTAAGATCGGCCCAATTTCCTCCCTCGGACAACCCGATGGGCTTCTATCGACCCAGGAAGGCGTTAGCGGTGGCGGCGGTGACGGCAGTAACGATAGCCGGGACCCTTAGTAACAGCGGGTCTGTCGCCGGCTTTTATCGGCCTTTGTTGACACAGTCCCCTGACCCCCCCGGACGGCCCGGACGGCCCGAAAAACTCTTAAATAGAATACCAGTGGTAGCGGCCTTTTCCAGCGGCCCTCGATGATCTGGCCGGCGGTTCGCCCGGAAGTGGCCTGGGAGGCTTTCAGGTAGGACATCAGTGGTTGCGGCCCTTCCAACGGCCCTACCACCGGCCTCTGGCGCCAGTGACGACCGCGGTGGTCCTTCCAGTGGCCCTTAGAGATTTGGTCGGCGTTATAACCGGAGGTGGCCCGGGAGGCCCTCAAATAGAACATCAGCGGCCCTTACAAGCAAGGACTCTTAGGGACACTGGATTTCTTAGGACTGGATCCACCTCTTGGTCAATCTTGAAGGGCCGGTGGATATTGGACGGTAGCCCTTTGCCGGTACCCTTTACCAGCAGTTTATGGACCTTGCTGGAATTCGAACGGGGACTGGGGTCTATTTGTATTAATTTTTAAGATCATACTAACAACAGCTATCGAAGTCTGAATTTAACAACTTTTTAACATCTTTTCCCGACTGCTCGAAATCTCTGTCAACCTGTCTGAGGTGTTTAAGATCCCTCCAGAGTGAATCTATTACCCCCTTACTATTGTGAGAGAATGGGAGGGAGTAAGGTATGAATGGGATGTAAGAAATTGAGTATGGAAGAGCACCCCCTGAGAGAGGCAGGTGGGACAGGAGTGATTGTGGTGAATGTTGGTACCTCTCCCTGACCAGTGAGAGAAGTTGGGGGAGAGGTACAGGGTGTGAGTCGGGTGGTGCTAGACCCTACCAGTGCCGAGAGCGGAAGCTGGTGCACTGGGGGGTCTTACCACCGCCCAAGAGTGTATGGGAATGTGTGTTGGATAGTTTGGAGAAGGGATTCTTGATTAACCCTGAGAATTCCGGAGGCCTGGGAGTGGAGGCTACTGGGCCAGAACTGGGAATCTCCGGGGGCTATATGGCGGGCCATCTGATTCGGGGGGTGACGGGCAGGGGACGGTATGATGGGAACCGGAGGGCATGCCATCTCTGGGGAAGGCGCCCCCGGTGTTTGTTACCGGTGGTGCGTTCCGGCCCCCCGTGTTCATACCCAGGCCCTGGTAGGCAGATCCTCGGGGGCTCCGGTCTCCGGCTGCTGCTATTGAATGCCAGGTCGGTGAACAACAAAGCCCCCCTTATAAGTGACTTGATCACGGATGAGGGGGCCGACCTGGTATGTATTACCGAGACCTGGCTGGCACCAGAGGGGGGAGTGGCCCTCTCGGAAATGTGTCCAGCCGGGTTTCAGGTCTGGCATCAGCCGAGACACCGGGGCAGGGGAGGAGGGGTGGCAGTGGTCATTCGAGAGTCTCTTGTGGCCTTCAGGGACGCTGCTCCACAAGTGGCCGGGTGTGAGACCGTTTTTCAAGTTGGGTTCACGAGAACAGTTGGGAGTGTTGCTGCTGTACCAGCCTCCCTGCTGCGTAGCAACCTCCCTGCCTGAGCTGCTCGAGGCTGTCTCGGGGCTGGCAGTGGAGTTCCCCAGACTTATGGTTCTGGGGGACTTTAATCTGCCATCTCTGGGACGGGACTCGGAGGCGGCTCGGGAGTTCATGGCTACCATGGCAGCTATGGGCCTGTCTCAGATTATTCGTGACCCGACTCGGGACAGTGGTCTCACCCCGGACTTAGTTTTCTTGTCTGAGCAGTGGCAATGTGATCTGAGGGGAGAGCTACATCTTTCCCCATTGTCATGGTCGGACCACGCCCTGGTGACCCTTAGACTCTCTTGTGCTGCCCCACTCCGCAGGGAGGCTGGACCTATTCGATTGGTCCGCTCCCGGCGACTGATGGACCCAGTGAGGTTTCAGAAGGAGCTGGGAGTTGTTCCCGAGGACTTGCTTCACGGTCCAGTGGAGCTCCTGGCCGCGGCCTGGAACAGGGCCGCGGCTGGAGCCCTGGACAAGATCGCGCCTATGCGACCTCTCCGGCCCTACTTGGCCCGCCGCTCTCCGTGGTTTACCGAAGAGTTAAGGGCCTTGAAAAGGGTTAAGAGACGTCTAGAGCGCCGCTGGAGAAAGACGAAGAATGAATCTGACCGAACACAATCTAGAGCCGCAGTTAAGGCCTACCTTGTGGCGGTAAGAGCGGCGAAACGTGAATATTTCTCCGTTCTTATTGCATCCGCAGAATGCTGCCCGACGGCCCTTTTTAAAATTACAAGATCACTGTTGGGTCGGGAGCAGGGGGAGACCCACTTACAGGGCCGATCGGAAGAGTTTGCTGAGCATCTGCAGGATAAAATCGCCCAGATTCATTCCAAGTTGGACTCCAAGCATGAGACAGGATCTGTGGAGATGCCAGGGGCTCGTACTTACCATGTTATCTGGGAACAGTTTGATCCTGTTGCGCCTGAGGAAGTGGACAGGATCCTCCGGACTGTGAACGCCACCACATGCCAGCTTGACCCTTGTCCCTCCTGGCTGGTGAAATCGGCCAGTGAGGTGACATGTGGATGGGTCCAGGCGATGATTAATCTGTCCTTGAGTGAGGGGGTGTTCCCAGAGGTCTTTAAGGAGGCGCTGGTGCACCCCCTCCTCAAGAAGCCGTCCCTGGACCCTACTATCCTGGGCAATTTTCGCCCAGTCTCCCACCTTCCCTTCTTGGGAAAGGTGGTTGAGAAGGTGGTGGCTTGGCAACTCCAGAGGATTCTGGAGGAAACGGATTATCTAGACCCCTTCCAGTCAGGTTTCAGGCTGGGATATGGGACGGAGACCGCATTGGTCGCGCTTATGGGTGATCTTTGGCGAGAGCGGGACGGAGGGAGTGCGTCCATCCTAGCTCTCTTAGATCTCTCAGCGGCTTTCGATACCGTCGACCACGGTATACTTTTGGGACGGCTCAGGGAGTTGGGGGTGGGCGGCGTAGTTTTGCGCTGGTTCACCTCCTTCCTCCGGGGCCGTTCCCAGTCGGTGTTGATAGGGGAGGAGAGGGCTGACCCGCGCCCCCTGACTTGTGGGGTGCCGCAGGGGTCGGTTCTCTCCCCTCTCCTGTTCAACATCTACATGAAACCGCTGGGCGAGATCATCCGTCACCATGGGATGAGGTATCACCAATATGCTGATGATACCCAGGTGTACATCTCCATCCCAGGTGAAGTAAGTGATGCGGTCGATGCCTTATCTCAGTGTCTGGAGGCTGTGGGGGCCTGGATGGGGAACAACAGGCTTCAGCTGAACCCTGGTAAGACGGAGTGGCTGTGGATTGATGGCCCCCCTAGATCCGGGAAGTTGTCATCTTTGGTTCTGGGTGAGGTGGCACTACCTCGCTCGGATCCAGTGCGGAATCTGGGGGTGCTCCTGGACTCGCGACTCTTGCTCGAAGAGCAGGTGGCAGTCACGGCCAGGAGGGCCTTTGCACAACTTCGTGTTGTGCGCCAGTTACGCCCTTTCCTGGATCGGGAGGCCCTCCGAACAGTCACTCACGCCCTTGTCATCTCCCGTATAGATTACTGTAATGCGCTCTACATGGGGCTACCCCTGAAGAGTATCCGGAAGCTTCAGCTGGTTCAGAATGCTGCGGCGCGAGCAGTTATGGGTGCCATGAGATCGGCACATGTAACACCTCTGCTACGCGAGCTGCATTGGCTACCAGTTTGCTTCCGGGTCCAATTCAAGGTGTTGGTGATTACCTTTAAAGCCCTATATGGCATAGGGCCAGGGTACCTGAGGGACCGTCTCGTCCCGATAACGTCGGCCCGCCCCACCCGTGCATGCAGGGAGGGCATGCTTCGGACCCCCTCAACAAGAGAATTCCATCTGGCGGGGTCCAGGAGACGTGCCTTCTCTGCGATAGCGCCCGCCTTATGGAACATCTTGCCCCCGGAGGTGAGACTCGCCCCCTCGCTCCTGGCCTTCCGGAAGGCCCTCAAGACCTGGCTCTGCCATCGAGCCTGGGATGACAGAGGTGGCAGTGCCTCCTGGGGTTGGCTGGCCCCGTAGGAATACGATCTACACTACGGTCTCCAATCCATCTTGGATTTAGATAATTTATTACTGTATATTATTATTTTATTATTATTGTATTTTTAGATGATATTTTTATAGTTTTTAACTTTCAATTGTTGTAACCCGCCCAGAGTCCCTTGCAAGGGAGATGGGCGGGGAATAAATTGAAATAATAAATAAATAAATAAAATAAATAAAGAATTGCGGGGGGGGGGTGTATTTAAAACTCTGCCCTGGAAAGATTTGGGTGATAGATAGGAAGAGTGATAGTGATGGGGGTTTCCCTTTCAGGAAATGGGTATTTCTGCTACTGCTACTGATCACCCCACCAACCAGAACATGCCTTCCCACCAGAGCCATTTTGTGAAAGAATTCAAAAGTTACAAGTGTGCCCTCTAGCTTGAAATGTCATCTGTTGCAGATATCCCCATTATTCCCTAAAGAACTATTTTCTGATTAGAAGAGCAGATTTTCACTGTTGTCTTCAAAAGCTTGAAGTATGTTTTAATATCTGTACAACCCACCATTGCTGTCATCTGCCCAAACTGTTGGCCCAATTGCTGATTCTATGTTAAGTGTTCACCAGAATTTAAGTACCTAGATTCAGACTTTTGACTTGATTACTGTAAGGGAACAACCACCTTAGAAAACACATTGCATCATGACGTGCAGTTAAACTTTATTTGGAACATTTAAAATTGGCAGATACATTTTAAAGTGCAATCTTCCATTACATAATCCTGTGGTTCTGGAATAGCTCAAAGACAGATGAATCATCTAACTCCTTTAAACTTAGCTATTAAAAGCCTCCTATTTTTAAACTGATCAAGAACTTTAATTGGGAATACAATCTATTTTTGTTTTATGTGAGCAGAAGCAGCTTTCTAAAAGCACTCATTTGACTCTTACATCTTAGTATAGAATCAGTGTAAAAATAGCTGAGTTTTATCTTCATTTTGAAAAATTGGTATTTGAACTTATTTAAGTTGCATTATGGCTCAGCGGGTAACACGCCAGGCTTGTTGATCGGAAGATCGCAAGTTCGGAGGTTCGAATCCCTAGCCCTGCGTGCGGAGCGAGCTCCCGCATTCGCCCCAACTCTTGCCAACCTAGCAATTCGAAAGCATGCAAATGCAAGTAGATGAATAGGTACCACTTCGGTGGGTAGCTAACAGCGTTCCACGCGCGTCATGCCGGCCACATGACCGTGGAAGCGTCTTCGGACAATGCTGGCTCTTCGGCTAACAAACGGAGATGAGCACCGGCCCCTAGAGTCGGACACGACTGCACAAATGTGCGGGGGGAACCTTTACCTTTACCTTATGAAGACAAGTGTTTCTGCCAGACTTCTCCTTGTGGAAACAGGTATTTCTTTACAGAATCTTCTTTCATTTCAGAGGAGTATCCAGCAGTCTGAAACACATTTCATATTTAAATAGATAAAAACATACAGATGTCCTACTGGTATGTGCTCAGTATGGCTGGCATAATTTGATACATAGTAATATAATAATAATAATAATAATAATAATAATAATAATAATAATAATAATAATTTATTTTATTTATTTATCATACTTATATCACCGCCCATCTCCCCCCACATGCATTGTTGATTGAATTAGATTTAGCAGCAATTCTTGGATGCAATATAGGAGGAAATATTTAGTGTGTATATCTGCATTTTTTGCTGCAAGATCGGGGGGGGGGGCGGCTCTTTTTCTCTAAAACCATTGCCCCATGTTAGGCTAGGCTGAGAAAGTGACTGGTTCGAGTCACCCACTGTACCTGGTGGTGAAATGGAGGGCTTCAACCTCCCACTTGTTTCAAGATAGTTAAAAGTACCGTATTTTCCGGCGTATAAGACTTTTTAACCCAGGAAAATCTTCTCAAAAGTCGGGGGTCGTCTTATACGCCGGGGGTCGTCTTATACGCCGGAAAATAGTACTCGCCGTATAAGACTTCTCCTGGCCAAGTGCAGCCGCTCGCCGGAGCAGCCCCCAGGGAAGAGCAGGAGGACGAGCGCGGGAGAAACGCGGGGAGGGGGGAGCGAGCTCCGTTCCCTCGGAGCAGCCTTGGGAAGGGAGGGGGCAAAACGCAGTGGCTCCAGGACGGGCTCCAAAGTCGCCCACAACGCTCAACCGGCGCCTCGCTTCGCCTTGCCTCGCCTTCCCCTCCCAGCCGCGCTTTAAATGGAGCGGGGGCCCAGAATTGGCCGCGTTTCGGGAAGCCTGGTAGGAAACGCGGCCAATTCTGGGGCCCCGCTCCATTTAAAGCGCGGCTGGGAGGGGAAGGGAAGGCGAGGCGCCGGTTGAGCGTTGTGGGCGACTTTGGAGCCCGTCCTGGAGCCACTGCGTTTTGCCCCCTCCCTTCCCAAGGCTGCTCCGAGGGAACGGAGCTCGCTCCCCCCTCCCCGCGTTTCTCCCGCGCTCGTCCTCCTGCTCTTCTCTGGCGGCTGCTCCGGCGAGCGGCTGCACTTGGCCAGGAGAGGTCTTATACGGCGAATACCGTATTTTCCGGCGTATATCCCAAACTCTATATTTTAACTGGAAAAGTTGGGGGTCGTCTTATACGCCGGAAAATACAGTATTTCGGTAATTGTAATTTATAAGCATTAGGAGGCCAAACATCTTGGATGTACGAAGCCCATTTGAACATGCTT
Organism: Charina bottae; assembly: GCA_023362775.1. Classification (NCBI taxonomy): domain Eukaryota; kingdom Metazoa; phylum Chordata; class Lepidosauria; order Squamata; family Charinaidae; genus Charina; species Charina bottae. The sequence goes on from JALMGJ010000003.1 coordinate 177,374,285, forward strand.
TAGGAAACAGCCTGACACAAAATTGGTAGAAAGTGTCTTGAGTATTGTTTGTGGAATAGCAGAATTGGAATGCTAAGAAACAATTTGATCTGACTCTTCTTGCCTTTACCTCTCCATATAAAAACTCTTATGGTGAGACCATTGAAAATATTTTGAATATATGAATGCAAGCAGTACCTGGGGTGGCATGTAAGATGCATTCATGATTATTACAGGATACTTGAAGTGTTCATGTAGGTGGTCTACATATTCACACATCCTAAAAAGGAAAAAATGAAGTACCATATTTACAATTTGAACAACCTTGCATGTATTAAAGATTGCTACTCCACCTACAAAAATATACAGTCAGATGAACAATGGAACTCGCCAAGGCTGGGGAGATTCAATCCTGTTTCCATTTTAAAGACACTTTCCCAAATTATGCAAAGGAATAGAGCTTTATTCTGGGGCTTCTCTAATCAGAAATAAATTTTAGTTGCTTGATCACAAGTACACTTGATCACAAGTACACACAAGTACCTGCTTCAAGTGTTCCAAGTGAGGTCTCTTAGGCAGGGGTACCCAACCTTTTTGGTACCAGGGACTGGACATGGAAGACGATTTTTCCACGGACCGGGGGGAGGGGTTTGCAGGCGGGAGCCAATCGTGCGGACCGGGGTGCGGGGTTAGAGACCCGCATGGCGGCCCGGTTTGTAATAGGCCGTGGACCGGTAGCAGTCCGCGGCCCAGGCGTTGGGGACCCCTGTCTTAGAGGAAACGCGGCAAGGGGAAAGAAACAAAGTATCTTACCTATTTTCAAGGCTGCCAGACACTGAAATGTAGTCGAATATTATCAAGTGCTGGACCAATTCACAAAGCCCGACCCCTCCCGCATGAGGACACACCGGGACTGGGGAAAAAAGATGCAAGATTTGTGTTTTTTTCCCCCAAATCCCTGCCCAGACTGGATGATCCTTTCCAACTGGCCCTCCATAAATGGGATTGCAATTTCCATGTGTCATCTTTGCTTGCGCTATCTAGATTGGAGCTGGAGTTCAACATTTGGAAAGCCACATGCTGTTCATTACTGCTATAGAAATACATAATTTGTTTTGACACATATTTCACACCTCTGTGCTTCTTGCTTTTAAGCCAGATTTCTGGATGAAGCCACGCTCTCAAAATAACTGTCTACTTCAGCTAGAAAGAATTATATAACATAAGGTTTTTTTGTGTGTCACCCTATTTAACATTTCTATCCTCTCTGTTTTCAGTGCTATTGCAGCATTTCCAGGAGTCTTACTTTGAAACTTCTTGGCCATCAGCAATACTGACAAGTTTTCATTGACACTTCCAAGCCTACAACTGTCCACCTGGACGTAGCTCAGGGCCTGGGCCTGTAGGAGCTGCTTAAACATCACTCTGTTATGGCACTGCAGATAATGAAAACAAACATTCTTTAACTCCAAATACTGCATGATTAGAAAATGCTTATAAAAATGTCTGAAAAACCCAAGTAACTTAGACCATTTTATTCTTGAGATTTCCCTTTATCTTCCAAAGCCTACAAAATAGTAAAACCGCTACAGATCTCCCCAATATCAGGACTCTGAATGGGATGGACAATGATAGTTTCCCCTCTCTAAAAACGTACTATTCCATAGAACCAGTTAGTTATACAATAGTATATAGGTATCCCGCTGGTTAAAAGAGTCCATGTAAGAGTCATTTTGAGCTATAATTAACCTTGTTTTAAGCACACAAAAATTAGCATGTTTACAGCTTATGGACTTTTTCTTAACTTATAAACAGTGTAAAGAAAAGTATATTTGCAGGTATAACAACAACAACAACAACAGTTTCCATCTGCCTATCCCAGGTCCTTGGGAAGGACTCAACAGGTGGACAAAAATGCCAAATCCAGTCTAAACATCTGGCTGACTGTGCGACCAACCATAATTTCCAAATAAATCTTTGAATGTAATATGAATCTTAAGATAAACTGAAGTAGCTTACTGAAGGACAATTTTTATTGCTGTCTCCCCTTGTTCTACATTCTACATAAATGCTGCAAGACTTACCCAGAATTGCAGAAGGGAACAGAAAGTTTAAGTCATGAATTTAGTACAATTTTACACGTATCTACTCAGAAGCACCATAGAGTTCAGCAGGGCTTAAAAAGGTAAAGGTCCCATCCCCCCCCATTTGTGCAGTCGTGCCCGACTCCAGGGGCCGGTGCTCATCTCCGTTTGTTAGCTGAAGAGCCAGCGTTGTCCGAAGACGCTTCCACGGTCATATGGCCGGCACGACACGCGCAGAACGCTGTTACCATCCCACTGAAGTGGTACCTATTCATCTACTTGCATTTGCATGCTTTCAAATTGCTAGGTTGGCAAGAGCTGGAGCTAGTGCGGGAGCTCACTCCGCATGCAGGGCTAGGGCAGGGGTCGGCAAACTTTTTTATGCCAGTAGCCATTTTGACATTTATTACATTTATAACATCACTGGAGAGCCAGGGGGCGGGGTTTGAGGATGGGAGCCAATCGCGTGGAAGGGGGTGGGGTTTTTGGGCGGGAGCCAATCGCATGGAAGGGGGCGGGGTTTTCGGGCGGGAGCCAATCGCGTGGAAGGGGGCGGGGGAGGTTTGGAAGAAGGAGAAGGGAAAAAGAGGCTCGACTGCTCCAGTCGCTTCTCTTCCGGATTCCCCCGTAAATGGCTCCTGGTTATAAAGGGTGCTTGGAAACCGGGAAACGCTGAATTAGGCCTGGCGGAGCTCAGCGAACCGGGTTCTCCTTTCCTCGCCTCCTCCAAAACCCCCCTCTTCCTCATCCGAGAGGGAAAAACGCCGCGGCCGGGCCCTGCTGCTCCCGGGCTCTGCCGCTCGGGACCCCCGCCTCTCCTGGCCAAGCGCAGCCGCTCGCTGGAACGCAGCCCGCAGGGAAGAGCAGGAGGACGAGCGCGGGGCGGCGTACTGCATTGGGTCCCGTCGCTCCACGGAGAAACGCGGGGGGGGAGCGAGCTCCGTTCCCTCGGAGCAGCCTTGGGAAGGGAGGGGGCAAAACGCAGTGGCTCCACGACGGGCTCCAAAGTCGCCCACAAAACTCAACGGGCGCCTCGCTTCACCTCCCCTCCCCTTCCCTTCCCCTCCCAGCCGCACTTTCAATGGAGCAGGGCCCCAGAATTGGCCGCGTTTCCTACCAGGCTTCCCTTTCCCCAACCGCTGCTCTTGCTGCCGCTGCTTTTAGCGTCGCTGGTGCCGCTCAGCGAACTACCTTTTTCCCCGACGAGGGCAGCCCCTCTGCCTAAACTGGATGGCGGAGCTGGGTCCCACCAGGTGCCCCTGCAATGGCGGGACCCTCACAGCACCCTGAGTGCAAACTGCGCAACCCCCGCTGCGGCCTGGCCGAGCCCGTTCTCACGGCCCACCTGCGACCGAAGCCAACGGCCCTGGTTATAAAGCAGAGACACCGCTTTGATCGATGGGGGAGGGGGTGGCTCGCTCTCCCTCCAGCTTTAGGGACGGGCCAGCGCTGCCCAGACGCCCACCTGTGCCCGGGGAGAAACTCCCAGAATCTACCGACGGAGCTCCTCGTTTTAGGATGCGTAAGCCGCGACGGGCGGGCGGCGAGCGAAGCGTCGCCCCGCCTCCTCCTGCCGTTGCCTCGCGCCCTCCGCTCCTCTCCTCCTAGCGAGGTGCCTCTGCCGTCGCGGGAAAGCCCAGCGGCGGCCGGCGAAGGAGGCACTCCGAGCCACCTCCGCTGGGAGGGCGCGGCTGCCTGGGCGCTCCCGCCAGGCCCGGCCTCCCCTGCCAGGCCCTGGAGCAGCTCCCAAGCGCTGGCGGCTCCTGCCCGCGGCCCCTCTGGGCGCGCGTCCGCTGGAAGGGCCCGCGCTCTCCGCCTTGCACGCTCCCACTGGGGCAAAGGCGGCGAGCAGGCGGCCGGTGGCCTGCTCCAGCCGGGCACTTTCCGAGGGATGCGCCGCGCCACCGTGGCCGGCTGGAGAACCCCTGCCCTGGGCTGCGGGAGGGCGGTTTGCCCGTTGCAACTGCGGGTGGCTTCTTCCGGGTGGCCTAACCTTTCAGGCGCCCCCGGGGGGTGCGGGAGGCTCCTGTCAGTCCCGCCACAGCCTCCCTGCCGCAGCCAGCGGACCACCTTGCCAATCAGCTGGCGGGGGAGGGTCCCGGCCTCCGCGCACTGCCGGCAAGATGCAGCTGCACCCGAAGGGGCGCAGGGACGGCGCGCCTCCCGAGCGGAGTGGGAGAACCTGCAGTGATGGGACGCCGCAGCCCTCGCCTGCTCCGGCCGCGGAAGGGGCAGCCCCACCTCGTTCCCGCAGCCCCTGCCGGCCTTTCCGCTTCCCATCTGGCGGCTCCCCGGCCTCCGCTTGCGCCTCCTGCTCCGCGGCCCCACGCGCTTTCCTCAGACGAGGTCCAGGGCAGCGAGGCTCAGGGCTGGCGAAGGCGGAGCAGCCCCGCGGATGGGAGCTGGGGGACGCCCGACCCACGGCCCCCTCGGCATTCAGGGGGCCCGGCTCCGGCTGGCCAAACACGGGCACGCGCACGCACAAACGCGCGCGGGGCAGCCGCAGGCAGACGAGACGCCCCGGACTAGAGAGGTTGGAAGAGCCACACTCAAGGGGCTAAAGAGCTGCATTTGGCTCGCGAGCCGCCATTTCCGACCCTTGGGCTAGGGATTTGAACCTCCTAACTTGCGATCTTCTGATCAACAAGCCTGGCGTCATACCCACTGAGCCACCACGCCCCTCAGCAGGGCTTACTCCTGTGTAAATAGATTAAATACTGATGCCATCACACACATGCACTGTGTGGTCATATACAAAAATGTTTGTCATAAAAAATGCACTGTCATTATGGCAAAAGTAATGTCTCCTCCTGGTGGAGCTTTACTTTCAGTGTCTATGTAGATGTGTTTTCTTGGCCACAAAACAGAAGTGATTTGTTACTGCCACCTTCTGCATTCCCCCCCCCCCCCAGCCTCCCAGTCTAGTCTATAACCATAGGATTTCCAGATGGTTTCCTATCCAAGGACTAGACCCCACACAGCATTTGAGATCAGCCAAGGTTGGTGAGGTGCTGCCCCCTACTGTGATGAATTGTCATTGCGCAATCTTACATCATTCCCATACTGTAAAGCAGGGGTGGGCAACGTCAGGCCCGCGGGCCATATAAGGCCCGCGAGGCTCCTGCCCGCAAACCCAACCCCTTCCACGTGATTGGCTCCTGCCCGCAAACCCCGCCCCCCAGTGCTTGTGATTGGCTCCAGCCCGCAAACTCTGGCCCCTGGTCTGCAGAAATCCCAAAAACCCCGCCCCCCACACCCCTGGTCCCCGGTTATAAATATCCAAGTGGCCCTTGGCAGAAAAAAGGTTCCCCACCCCTGCTGTAAAGGGAATATTGTTCAAACTGAGCTAGTGTGGGAACTGATAGGATATAAAGCTGCTCAAATCAACTGGGTCTAGAAAGGGCTTCTTTGAAGTCATGGGGAGCAGCTCCTCTCAAGGAAATATTTTCAGCCATCCCCATCCAATTGGTCAGTCTTGTTATGACAGATCTAACTAGTCAAGGTTGGATATGGATCAAGTATATAGTAGTAATTTCACTTCTGAGAAACTTACCCACATTCTAAGACTGAATTAACTGAATGGTATTTATAACACACACATGCACACATGGAAACCATAGCTGAATCCAGACTTATCTGTTTCCTTAAGATATCATGGCATCAAAATAGCAGCAATCTCCTGATTTTGAACTATCAGGACTATTAGAACAAAATTTCCCAAATGGAATTCAAGAGAAATGTAGGTAAAGAAAAATATGCTGGAGAGATATCACAAAGTTAGACACCTTGGCAACATTTAGAAAAATACAATTAAACAATAGTAAATAGACTTACTTGTTCTCCTGTTGCAACACCAATTCCCAATGGTGCTAATGCCTAAAAAAGGAATACTTTGTGATATACCACAGGTTTTAAAGTTTTTCCAAACACAGTTATTCACAATGAATGAACAAAATGCAGTATTTCTGGAGTTTGTCCATATTATACAATTAAAAGAAACTTGAAAGTATCGATAGTATAATCAATAGTAATAGCTAGTATAGTAATCAGATTTTGTTTTGCTTTGGAGTTAAGCGATTACTGCAAAGAATTACATAAGAGAAAGCATCTGACCATAAAGAATGCACTTAGGTCGTAACTGAGTACAGTCATGCGCATTAATCCAGCATGAAATCAATAGAGCTTACTCAGTACTGCGTTTCTATCATGGTGCACACATAAGCCCCCTTATACTTTATTGAAGTTTGAATATATGTATTTGTTTTGTACATAATTGGGACTTTAGCCCAAATATATTAAAAATACACGATTCATAGGCATTTCAGGACTATTGCTGATTGGCTCTCTCATGCAAGAAAATTCAATTCAATTTAAATAAAATAAAATCTTTATTATGGTCAAAGACCATAAGGAGGGTGGGGTACAGTCAGTTAAAAGCATAGAAAATACATTAAAATCTAGTATAAAAAGATAGATGGGTAGGTAGGTGGATGGATGGATGGATGGATGGATGGATGGATGGATGATAGGTAGGTAGATAGGTAGACAGACAGACAAACACAGAAGTCTAAAAGAAAAGGGAAAAAAATCTAAAAGGAGGGGTAGAAGCATAAAAGTTAGTATATCTATCAGTACAATACTCTAGTGTGATGAATTAGATGCTTAATAAAACTAGTTTGTGGCACCGGTCATCATCTGAAAAATTTTAAGTGCTGTTGTGTAGAACCTGGCAACATTGTATGCTGTAGCAGGGTTGGAATCTGACAGCAGCAGGGAGGTGTAAAATTGTCCTGAGCGCCCTGGGTATTTATACAGTAATGGTACGATGAGGCTAGTTCGAATGTCTCTATAATACAGGCACTGGAGGAGCACATGCTCTGACCAGAGTCACAGGGGCATTGTCTCTCTGGGTAATGAATCTTCCTGTATCAGCTTTCAAGGACGACTGAGGGGAGGGCGTGACATCATGCCAAAGCAAAGGCCCTCCAATGGTTAGGTACCACAGGTTTAGTTAAGTATGTCATAGGGGAGGCAGAATACCTGATGGATTCACTGGCATTAAAGGTTGGGGACCTGGCAACTCCAATGGGCACTCTGTGTCTGCTACATGCTGTTTAATGAGTTGGCCTGATCATATCCCATACTGAGTAGAAGATCTGGAGAGAAGCCCAGGGATGAGATTTTAGTTGCCACTGCCTGTTTCCATGTGGACTGAAAGTCATCCCATATAGTTAATGGGACAAGGCCAAGGGGAAAAAGGGATAATCTGAGCCAATAGTTGAGTATGACCACCCACACCCCTAGCCTCCACTTTCATGAGGCCTGTCTCTAGTCTCAGGGTGGCATTAGAGACACATCTTGGGACTTGAAGGGCCAATCTTAGAATTTTGGATTGCACAAGTTCCAATGGTGCAAAACTGGAGAAGGGGCGAAGTTGGGCTCCATACAGAAGTTGCCATTGGCTTGGCTTCAAATAATTTGAGTGCTGCAGGTATATAGTGGTCACCTCTTGACTTGAGGAATTTAAGAATGGCAGACGAGCTCCTCTGTGCAATTTCAGCAACATGGTTCCCTGGGCTTTCCTACTGCTGGCAGAATGAAGGACTCCCCCCAGGTATTTGAAACATGAGACCTCCTCAGTCTTGTGGCCACACCTCCAGGTGTGGCTCTTGGGCCTTTTGGCAAATGCCATGATTTTAGTTTTCTGATAATTGAGTTCCAGCTGGTCTTCCTTGCAGTAGTGTGTTAGTGCTCTCAGTGCTAAAATACATTTCAGCCTTTTAATTATGGTCTAAGACAGAGCTTTCCAAACTTTTCATGTTGGTGACACACTTTTTAGACATGCATCATTTCGCGACACTCTCTTACAGCAGGGCATCATTTTGCGACACACTCTTGCAGCAAGACACAAGGCAGGCACTAGGACCTGCGTGGAATCACAGCAGGTTTGGAGGCAGCCAGGCACAAGGCAGGCACCAGGACCTGCATGGAATCCTGGCAGGGCTCGGAGGCAGCAGCAGCCGCAACACACCCAGACACTGCAGCCGACACACTAACGTGTCCCGACACACAGTTTGGAAAGCTCTGGTCTAAGAAATATGATACTCATTTAAATTTATTGGAATACATGTTGAGTATTTGAAAGGCTCTCATATCAGGCATATGTTAATGACTTTTGCTAGAATCCTGAATGTTCCAATGCAGATATCCAGCCAATAAATCACCATAGCTTTCTGGCAGATAGCAGCTCTACCAACAAACTGAAAGGGGAAACAATGCCTCTCACCTTAGCAACTGTTGCATGCCCAAGAATATCATCAGGAGAAGTTGGTTCCTCAATCCATAGTGGTTTGAACTCAGCTAGTTCAGTGACCCACTCTATGGCTTCTTTCACTTCCCATCTTTGGTTAGCATCCAACAACTATGAATAAATACAGACTGAACTCAGTATGATGCTGTTGGTTGTTACTGTAAACCTTAACATTAATTTAAGACAGATGTAAAATGACATGGGCTTAAGACAAGCTTTTTCCATAACACAGCCCAGCTTCCTACTGCTTAGATGCTCAGTGCCCTAAATGACAAAATATCTGCTGGCTAACATTACTGAAAAATTATTGTGATAAAGTGTTAGTGTTTTTTTTTAAAAAAAAATCTAGGTCACATTTAGCAAGCATGCTGAGACTAAAATCAAATTCCTATGCATCCTACCTACTTTAGGAATAAGCCCTAAAAAACTCAGGGCACTGAAAAGCAGAAGAGATGACTAGTCTGCTTCTAGTAAGGATTTTTTCATAAGATTAACAGCGATAATCCAAATTTTATATATAACCTCTTTGGCATAATACAAATGTACATACATACCAGTGTATTTTCAGCACCAATCATTTCTCTAACAAGTCTGCATCTCCGAATGTCATCCTGGAGATCTTTTCCAACTTTCACTTTGAACCTAGACAACATTTGCAATCGAATATAAACTTTCTTTTCTTTTTATTTAAACTTTATTGATTTTCAAAGTATAGATAAAATACAAAATAGAAACTACAGAAAAGCATGAAAATAGAACTAAAAGAAAAAATCTATAAGGTGCAAATAGACAGAAAAACAAAGACGAAAAGTGACTTCCAACTTTCTCCAATAGATATAAATTTACAAAAATAATCTCTTACCAATGATTAAACCATAGTAACATTATTTCTATTAAAATAAACCAATTGGAATATAAACTTTCTCAATGTTTGACAAAGCTGTGACAGTTTGCTCTGATAAGTTTTATTGTAGGGAAACATTTGCCTGCTTCTTTTATCACTGCATCCTATCAATAGTATCAGGAAAAAAAATTGTGATGGGAAAGTTCACTGGGCTCAATTCAGCAGAGGCTTCCTAAAATTCAAGGTGGATTTGACATTACATCAGGATTAGCTTATTTTAAATTTGACCATTTTGAACTTCTGCAAATCCTTTCCCAGTCCATTCAGGCAATGCACAATATGACTAGTAAAAACATTCTTCACACAAACATTCAAGGAAGTATCCCAAGATCCCCAAATCCTTACTAAAAGTTAAAAACTTGCCCAATTCGAGCTTGATTCCTGACGACTACATGGCCATGGCCAAATAGTTTTCTTTGTAGCAGCATGGAAGTGTTTGGTGATTTTTTTTTATCTGGGAAGGTTTTTTTTAAAAAAAAATCTCCACACTGTACAGTCTTGAGCTTTCCTGTGGCCTTCCATCCAAGAATTAATGAAGTCCAATGCTGTTTAGCTTGAGATCAGCGAAGGCTGGCTAGATGCTGTCAGCTGCCCTGGCTCAAATCTTTACGACGATCGGAAACTGATGCACTTGGTGCTGCTGTCCCTGATAAAATCTGAGCAAACAGCACTGCCCCCCTCACTGTGTCCTTAAGGAAGCCGGGTGGGGGTGAAGGACACCGGCAGGGAGGGAGGCTGGTGCCCAAAGTATGTTCATGAATTGAGCCTGAACTCTTAAGAAGCCTGTTTTGAGTTCACATTTAGCTTTAGGATTCAACATGACAAAAACTGTGAATCAAACTCAGCCAGTGGAAGCTTTAGCATGTTTTCTTCTTCTTTCTTCTTTTATGGGAAAACATTATTTGTTATGTTATGCCACTCTGCTAACTCAATGGGTTGAGTCAACATAGAGTTGCCGGCCAGTGCCGATTCAGCAGATTTACTTGCTATACCAGGCTCTTCGCAAACTGAAGGGAACTGTGTGGAGGACAGAACCTGCAGGTGTATGTAATGCTTCCATACTTGTTAATATACCATATATGCTCACAGATAAGCCGAAAATTTTAGGTGCCAAAATACACCCCCAAAATTGGGTTCGGCTTATCTGCGGGTGGGCTTATCCATGAGTATATACTTTTCTAAATATCCTGTATATCCTCGCGTATAAGCCCATCCGTGGGTAAGCCAATCCTCAAATTTTTCACCAAAATACCATGAAAAATGCAGGTCGGCTTACAGTATCTGCGGGTGGCGTTTTCACGATATATGGTATGTCAATGCAAGGATCAATGGTGTGGATAATCTGCTTTGGGTAGGAAGACAATCATTGGTCTTTCTGTCTCAACAACTGCAGGTAGAGTAGTTAAAGCCAGTGTCCCGTACTTGTTATGAGACATGACTAAGACGAGGGAGAAACAGGTCCAAGTCCACATTCAGTGATACCAGTTCACTGGATGACTTTGGACCAGTCCTTATTTCTATGGGTAGTTGCATTTGTGGAAAAACATGAAGACAGTAGTGTGTCTGCTACCGAAAGTGGGAGTGGAACACCATTCTCAAAAATAAGAATTTCTTCAGCTCATTGTAAAAGCACAACTGGTAAAATTTTAAAAAGCACTGGGAATTCTGTTGTACATCTTCAGAAGGAGAGCCCGTGGAGCATAGTATAGTGGTTAAGGAGTTGGACTGACAGTGATAAGAACCAGGACCATCAAGACCTCACTCAGCCACAGAAGCTCACTGAGTGACTTTGCCCAATGTACTTCATAGCATGCTGTGGGAAAAATCGATCTTCTACCGTGCTTAGAAGCATGCACAAGAAAAATATTACTATACCTGGTCCATCCATCCTTCAGAGCTTCAGTACATAGCTGCCAAGCAAATTACATCAGTCAGATTTCTAGCAAGTGTAAACCACCCTTTACACAATGTTTTAGCAGTTTAAAAAAAGCTATAAAGTGTATCCCACCTTCTTCAGAAGACTATTTCATAACTGAACTGTGTGGTAATGCTTTCTGAATAATAGTGTTTAATATTGGCTGCCTTCTAAGATTTATTGGTCTCTTGGCCTTTTCTAGCCAGGTACCCTCCAGGGGCACCTACCCCAGCCAGCAAGAGTAATGACTGGGATGACGGGTCTGTGGCCCAGCCAAGTCATCTGAAGGACAACCATTGGAGAAGTCTTGATAGGAGTTCTTGCTTAGAAAAGAGGTGTGGGTGAAAGTAACAGCTAGTTTGGTCTAGTGGTTAAGGCAACGGGCTAGAAACCAGGAGACTGAGAGTTCTAGTCCCACCTTAGGCACAAAAGCCAATTGGGTGACCTTGGGCCAGTCCCTGTCTCTCAGCCTTAGGAAGGAGCCAATGGCAAACCAGGAGACTGAGAGTTCTAGTCCCGCCTTAGGCATGAAAGCCAATTGGGTGACCTTGGGCCAGTCCCTGTCTCTCAGCCTTAGGAAGGAGCCAATGGCAAACCAGGAGACTGAGAGTTCTAGTCCCTTAGGCATGACAGCCGGCTGGGTGACCTTGGGCCAGTCACTCTCTCTCAGCCCAACTTACCTCACAGGGTTGTTGTTGTGGGGAAAAGAGGAGGAGGGAGGAGTATTAGGTATGTTCGCCGCCTTGAGTTATTTATAAAAATAATAAAGGCGGGATATTTATTTATTTATTTATTTCATACAACCCAAGAGTAGAGAGGGAAACGTCTTTACCCCGACTGCAAGCAGAAACAGGATGCATACATAAAGCTGCAGGAATATGCTTTCTTTCACAAACTCTGCCTGTCATAAACAAGGCAGTCAAATGGGACGAGTGACCAGAATTTTTCAGGCTTCTCTTAGCAAACACTAGAACTGAAAGTGACCCAGGCAGGATTTGGGAATGCAGATCTCTGATAAGTAACTTTACTGCAACAGCGAATGAAGCTGTTATGAAAGAATTCTAGTGACTCCTATGTGTCAAAGCAAGCCCAATATTGATTTCAATAGTGAAATTAAGGTTCAAATTCTACTGCTTTTCTTCCTGCCTGTGCGATGCAACGGGTTAGAGGTTTATTTCTTTTAGTGGGAGGAACTGTTGCCCCCGTAATGGTAACAGATTAGACTGGTTTCAGGCTGTTTGCTTCTGACCTTGCCAGAACTAGTTCTTATAATCGCTTTCTTAAGTAGGCATTCAAGCACATGAGCCTGGATTTCTGAAGATGTCATGTCATGCCATGTGCAATAGCCAGGCCAGAGGCAAACCCAGCCTTAGAGCAACCATCTCAAATACATCCATGCCAACCTAGGGTGCATGTGACCTCTTAGAATGGACCTTGCTTTCAAATCTTCCCCTGCAGTAGTAATTCAGTTATTTTTGTGACATATTTGTGCATCTCTACCCAAAAAACACTCTACCCCTGGAGGTGAGGCAGGCCCCATCGCTCCCGGCCTTCTGGAAGAACTTAAATATCTGGTTCTGCCACCTCGCTTGGGATGGGAGGGGGGAACAGCTCCTCCTGGGGATGGCTGGTGCCATAGAGCCCTTTTAAATACAATCTTATCACCTCCTGGATTTTATATTTAATTTATTTATATTTATATGATGGTTGTGTATTGTATTACTTTTTATCTATTTTAATTTTGTCACTTTGTAAACCACCCAGAGTCCCCTTCGGGGGAGATGGGACAGTGATAGAAATCGAATGAATGAATGAATGAATGAATGAATGAACAAACAAACAAACAAACAAACAAACCTCAAAGCTGAAATGAGAATAATGTGGAAAAAACAAACCTGCTTTAGGCAGTGGTCTGGATAACCTAGCCAGGCGCATGATGTGGTATAAGCTGGGTAGCCATATTTTAACATTTGTTCTTCTACAAATATATAAAATGATGCAAGCAGTTAAATGTGATTTCCTTGCAAGATTCCCTACTCTGGAAAAAAATGTCTAATTCCCCACAATGTGATACTTATGGTAATAATTCAGAAAAGAATTCTGAATAAATGAAACCCTTTGACTTTCACAAAAAGGTAGGACTGCAAAAAGAAAATGTATCACTGCTTTTCCAGCAGGTGGATGTCATTTTTTTTAAAAAACAGCCTTTAAAAGAAGAATGTTATTCTGCCTCAATGCATTTGTATCTCACTTTAGGAAATTGCCATTTCCCAGCCCGAGGTTCAGAAGACCATATCCTAAGATACATAATAATCTATTAATGAATTATTGATTTGACAAGGAAATAAACACTTCGTTGCTTACCTCTTTCTTTTTTTCCTGTCAGACCATTTTGAAGAATTGCTGGTCGAATGAAAAGAGAAAGTGCAAATCAGATCCAAAAAAGATAATTTTGTTTTGTTTTTAAATGTTATCCGTTAAGAGAAAAAAATATATGGTACAGATCATTTTGCACATGAACGGACTTGCACAATGTAAAAGCCTGTGAATTCCCTTGAAGCACTGAGAAGGGCTACCATTTCCGGGCTGCAAATATCCAGATGACTGCTTGATGGTAGCAAGTACTTACGGAAAACATTTATCCTCTGTTGCCATCTGCTAGTTATTTGAAGGTTGACATGCCATGTGCAGCAGCCATAGCAATGAGGTTAAGAGTGCTTGGCCTGTGAACCAGAGTTCCCATGCTGAGTCATCAGTTACAAGTCAACCAAAGCATTATTATTATTATTTTTCAGCCTCAGCCCCTCACTTCATTTGCAATACATAAATAATGCAGAAAACCATTCTACAAGGGCTGTCAAGGTTGCTGAGCTACTATAGTGACATCACATTTATCATTATTGATTGGGACACAAATGTCCCTGCCCAAAAGTATCACCTTCCAAAAGCTGCTGCTGAACTGGAATTTTTAAGGTGGCCAAAGGGGAACATGATGAAATATATGGAGTAAGAAGAGCAATGGTGTTTAATTAATCCATTTAAAAGTTCAAGCATACCCCCCAAGAAAGATAAAACAGGTTGAATATGGAGGCCTACAAAAGCAACTTACAAAAAGCTTCCTCTTCTGTTAGTGCATCAGTAATATATCTGAAATCTATGCAAGATAACAACTGTTTGGGGTCCTATGAAGAAAAAAGAGGGGGAAAAGCATGATAGAATTAGCTAGTGTAACGCCAGAATGACACAGTATATACAGTCCACCTTCCCTTAAGCTCTCACAGCAGAGAGATACAAAGGTTACATTATGTCACGGGATTTTATGTGACTTCAATTCCCCGTAGAGGGCCTGAACCCCATAGAATTACATCTTGCTACCCATAACTGAAGTATCCCAATATAGGATGAAACCAGGCATGTGGCACCCGGTGGTCAGTTTAATGATAAAATACCACACAGGGTATACACTGTGTACAAATAGAGAAATTCTCTCCCTCTAAGAGGGGGTGCAGAAGTCATAGAAAACCAGGCGCAGGCTACCTGCGCATGAAGGATTCCAATATAGGACAGTGCCTCCTGGTGGTCAATGTAGCAAAATGCCAGTTCATTACGTTTAGATACAATGCATACACTTTTTCACTTGTGTGCAGGAGGCAACATCATATGCAAAAACCAGGCTAACTCCAGTAACCCCTTCCTTAACTGGAAGTGATATTTATTTATTTATTTATCTATCTATCGTATGGCACATTCACATCGCGTTACAATAAAAACATAAGAGCATAATAAATATGAAATATAAAATATAGACAGGAAAATTACAAACGTATGTCTCGGTTACAAATATAGTTTTTTGCTTCAGTTGTCACAGCCATGTCCCGTGCATATTTCATATTTCATGACTGGAAGTGATATGCACATCCCCATTAAAATATCTGGGGGAGATGGGCGGTGGCAACATTTGAATTATAAATAAATAAAAATAAATAATGGCTTCAAGTCACACACTAAGATACCCAGAACAACAGGTGTAATGAACCTCATACATAACATGGTCATTTATCTGTACAGTATCTTTCTTATTACAATTATTTTTAAAACTGCATCACAAAAGCATTATATTATTTAATTAATATTATTTAATCACTTTGAGATTCCTAAGATCAGAAAAGAAGAATATAAATCATAAATATAAAGTTTCATCTAATATTCCTGGGCAACTGTTTCAGGAAGAAAGAGTTCTGAACAGCGATCCAGGAATCACAGCTATTTAAAGTAAACCAGTCTACAAAATGAGCTACCTTCAAATCCAAACTTAATCATTTTTAAAGAAGATCCACTGAAAATAATGACACTTTAGTTATTACTGTCTAGTCCCACTGTTATCAATACTTTAAGCATGCTAAGTCAGCATCCAATGTACTCAAAGAAATACATTATTTTTAAATAATGGCTTGATTTTTGAGTTTTTCTTACCATGTCAACCAGCAGCTTCCAGAGAGGCTTTAAAAAAATAAAAAGTGGGGGTGGGAGGGAGATAGAAACGTTCTGAAATTCTTAACACAAACATAGAAATAACATTTTAGAATACAGAAATTATAATATATTGACAATAAAACACAGTTATCGTTGGATGCTCCCCCCCCCCAAGTTCTCTATATTGGTAATGTTTATGAATCAGCCATAAAGAGGCCTAAAGTACCACACTTACAGTTTACAGGCATACGGTCCTTGTTATTTCTTCAGATTACAGCACCCTCCCTGCAAGGATCCAGCCTGCTGAATGCACAGGTTGGGGACTTAGGGACTTCTTCCAAGATGATCGTAACGATAAAAGACTGCACTCACTATGTTCCTGAAAACTAGATGTGGGGAAGCGTGCTGCTAGCACTGAAACCACCAGTACTGACCCTTTGTGTGCAGAGGTAGTCTAGCCATGATTATTCATGATCTGGAATAGGCTGACCATATTTCCTTGAGATGAAAACGGGCGCGCGCAGGCAGGCGCGCAGGCAGGAGGCAGGCAGGCGTGCCCGCGCACGCAAGCACGCACTCTTTGTTTGAAAACGGGACAAAATGGACATTTTGTCCAGAACGACGGGATGGTTGGAAAATGTTAAAATAACGGGACTGTCCCGTTCAAAACGGGACATATGGTCAGCCTATCGGGAAGCACCCAGCACCCTCTCATGCACTGTATGTAGCGCTGTCTCTGAACCTCTCTCTGAGATTGGAGTTGTTCAAACCGCTAGGCAGGTGGCTGCCATGGATCACATGGGCAACATCTCAGCAGTTTGCAAGCAGTGTCTTTACTTCCTGTAAGGCTGCCCATCCAACCAGGAAAGCCGAAGGTAATATAGCAGTTATTATCTTTCACTAGCACTTGCTACTACTACTTTCTTTTATTCGACCAAGATTATAGGAGCAAGAATGGAAAATGAAAATGCTTCCATTTCTCTAACTTGCAAAATACCAAGGCACTTTAAGCCAATATTTGGGACTCAGTCTGGAGAGGCCTTTTAAGACATGTTACTTGAATATAAAAATCACAAACTGGCATCAAAAAAGGTCTGTTTAAAATAGCATTTCATTCATTAGGAACACTCCAAAGGAAACAAGAATGAGTCTTAGGGTTTGAGAAAAAGCATTAGGAGTCAAAAGCAAGTGTAAATGAAATGGCGAGGTATATCCAAAATAAAGACTAATCCTCAGAAGAAAATAGCTTTGAGAAGAAATCAGGCAAGCACAGCCAAAATAAAATCAAAATTCTAATGCACTCCCTCCCTGATTATTTATTACATCTAGAAGTCTGGGTTCATCGTATTATTTCTTGAGTCCTGGAATATTTCACCCCACAACCTGGAATGTGCTTAAATTCTTTCCTAAGAGTCAGCAGGCATAGAGCAAAAGTCTCCAGCAAACTCCCTCCTCACTATTGAATCTCAAGGGGAGAATTCACTATATTAGACATAAAGAAGGCCAGCCCAGAGGCCAGCTGCAGATACATTGCTGATCCAATCTCTAGGGCTTGCATTGCGAGACGTGCCTGATAAGGAGAGCTTCTAATACAGAGCTTTCCAAACTTTTCATGTTGGTGACACACTTCTTAGACATGCATCATTTTGCCACACACTCTTAACAGCAGGGCACAAGGCAGGCACTAGGACCTGCGTGGAATCCTGGCAGGGCAGGTTTGGAGGCAGCAAGGCACAAGGCAGGCACTAGGACCTGCGTGGAATCCTGGCAGGGCAGGTTTGGAGGCAGCAAGGCACAAGGCAGGCACTAGGACCTGCGTGGAATCCTGGCAGGGCAGGTTTGGAGGCAGCAAGGCACAAGGCAGGCACTAGGACCTGTGTGGAATCCTGGCAGGGCTCGGAGGCAGCAGCAGCCGCGCCCAGGCACTGCAGCCGACACACTTTGGAAAGCTCTGTTCTGATACCTCATTCAAGGTGCCAGCTTTGAACTGCAAAGTACAAATACCTTGAAATCAGAGTATCTAGAAGCTGCCTGCTTTCATATAAACTTACTTTAAGCTCACCCTGTAAAGTTCTTGTACAAGTTTCCTTGTCTGCAAATATCAGGCAGGTAGTGGCAGAGAAAGAAAAAGCCATCCCTGTGGCACCATTTCATTTCTGGAACAAACTTTGTACTTCTACATACTTGGCATATATGTTTATGAATTTGGGGTGATGAGTAAGTATGCTGTGACTTACCCATTCAGCATATGTGTTTTATTATTGCTACCTTGAATTCCATTTTCGTTGGTTTTTTTACTTTATCATATTAACGTAAATACTGCCCAATATATGGGTGGGCAACCTGTGGCTTGCCAGATGTTGCTGAACTACAATTTCCACCACCACAAGTCAATATGGCCAATTGAGACAGGTGCCAGGACTTGCGTTCAACAACATCTAGAGAGTCACATGTTCCCTGTCCCTGGTCTAATCAATTTAAATACCCTACAAAATAAGACAGATTAATTCTTCGGGGGAGATGGGGTGGAGATAGAAATCGAAAGAATAAATAAATAAACCCCCAGCATACAAAGTACTTAAATCTAGTGGGGTATGTTTATGTTTCTCCATGCAAAACAGAGAAGCTGCGGGAGAGGCTTGCTCGGGGATAAAGAGCGATCCTTTTGTTTACTTGCTCTAAAATCTTTACCTTTCCTTCCTGTTTGGCCCACAGGTCCCAGACAGCATTCAAAACGGCAGCTGTGGCCAAATGCACAGCTCCTTTCTCAGGACCAATCTATTAGCAAAGCAAAAACAAAACCCATGCCAATAAATCATTATGACAGCTAAGCACAAGTATGTGTAATATGACCTTTCACAAAAAAGGTTATACAATATTTGCACAGTTTAGATCATAGCTTTCCAAACTGTGTGTCACGACACTTTAGCGTGTCGCAACACACAGTTTATTGAGGAAAAGCACAATAAAGTATATCAGTGGGAAATAGAAATGAAGGCAAAATTACCAATTATTGTAGAAATAGCCATTAAAAACAAATAAAGTTTGCTGAAAAAGTAGCAGTGAAGATAGAAGGAACATTGACGAAGCACTCAATGGGAAAGAGCAATGAAGGGGAATAGAAATCATGGGAGAAATAGTATTTAAATTGCAAGACACGGTCCCTGGGGTTAGCAATGGGCATCATGTACGGTGCGGTTTTTACAAAAGTGACAAGTCCAAAATATGCTCTGTACAAACCTGTGTGCCATAGAGTGAGTGCGTTTTGGATAAGGAGGGTTCCTGCTATGTGCACCTTTGTTTTGGGAGTGAGGAGTTGAATAGGAGGAGGGAAAGGGTGACTGAAAAGCCAGCCTATATGTAACAAATACACTGAGGTGGAAGAAGGACCAGAAAGAAAGAGAGAAATGAGATGGATGATCAACTGTATCTTTAGGCTGTATGTTCTTGGTTCTCAAGAACTGGTGGTAGACAAAAACTTCAGAAGTTCACAGAAGGAAGGGAAGGAAGAGAGAGGTCTCTATCTATAGCTATTTGTCAGTGCCTTTTGGCTGGGTCATCTCAATGCATTCCTTGTCTTCCCAAAGCCATGTTTCTTCTGGAGCTGGGTATTCAAACCAGTTCAGAGAGTGGGCACTGGTATTCAGCTCCTTTGTTTGATTTTCATCCAGGTGATAAGGCTGCTGACTCTTCCAGACCCTGAAAACTAACTCAACAGGGGTAGTCCAGGGATCCAGGAAGATCTAAGGCAGTGTCCTGGAGGAGCAAAGCTCATGTCCTAGAAAGCCCAGCAGCCACCTTAGAGCAGTAATTACAAGTCAATGCAGCACCCTGGCAGGCCTCTGCCCATATCGGGATCGTTCTGCTGATCTGAAGCCCAGTCTGTTAAGGACACCTGACTCCAGATGGCTCAAAGAGGATTCTCTTAAACAAAGGCTTGCGAGGAGAGGAGAGCTCAGAACTGACTGCCCAACTTCAAAGTTTCCTATTGAGAGACTTCTGCTAGTGATGGAGGGGGCGTGGTGGCTCAGCGGGTAAGACGCCAGGCTTATCAATCGGAAGATCGGAGGTTCAAATCCCTAGCCCCGCGTGACGGAGTGAGCTCCCGCACTCGCCCCAGCTCTTGCCAACCTTCGAAAGCATGCAAATGCAAGTAGATTAATAGGTACCACTTCGGTGGGTAGGTAACAGCGTTCCGCGTGCGTCATGCCGGCCACATGACCGTGGAAGCGTCTTCGGACAACGCTGGCTCTTCGGCTAACAAACGGAGATGAGCCCTAGAGTCGGACACGACTGCACAAATGTGCGGGGGGAACCTTTACCTTATACTTGCTCAATCTCCCCACAATGGAAATTGTATTCCTATAGGCCTCATTGACATTAAACCTGAACAAAATAACATGTATGCAAATTGGGGGTGGGGTGGGGGAGGAAATTCCTTATAAACATTTTTTTAGTAATTCCACATCTTCTCCAATACCTGCCATGGTATGAAGGCTTTCTTCCTGTATAAACCTAAAATGGTGCCATATTGGGATTATAGAGGTAAGAATCTCTGAAGATGAAGGCATTACTGATCGAATCGAGGGCTTCAGACCAATCCTTTTCAGTTATTCACCAGATCAATGAGAGTTTCTTTCTTTTTGACCTTGATGACAACATTTCTCAGATAGGAATTTGCTCAGAAGCTGGTGGGGGAAATAGGAGGGGAATTCAAATCTCTGCCAAAGTTGGAGTTGTGGAAAGCCACAAAATTCTATGACTTCAAAAATGTAAACAAATAAGTAAGAGGTTGGGTGGCATGAATACAAGTAATATTTCTCTTCTAGATCATACCAATGCATTATTTTCTTTGGAATTCCTGTTTTACATAGCATAAAGCAACTACATAGAACTCAAGTTATTTTCTCCTATTATGTTCTTAAAAACAAACACTTACATGCAGACATTAGCCCTGTTTAAAATACTATAAAATATCTTACCCATCGGAGCTGCCCATCACTGGTGAGCTGCCTGTAGAAGCCTCGAAAATCACCGATTATGTCATCCAAATCCTTATTGATTACATGAACTGACAGTGCATGGACTGCACTGATAACTGAAAGAAATAACCAACATCTGAAGATTTTCTAAAATGCAGTATTATCTATTTATTTAAGATTTGGTGTTTGAACAGTTTAAAATATAGACACAAGAAATAACAGGTGTGTAATCTAAGAAACTCTTGTTATTGGGTATATTAAAATAATACCCACACAAGTTTGGCCACAGATTCTGCCTCTCCTTCTAGAAAAACAGAAATTCCAAGTCAAGATTGAACAGGGATTTTGGTCAGAATAGAGAATAATGCCATACTGAGGGCTAGGAGTGTATAAAACATGTTGTTTTTAACCATTCAAATGAAAAAGTTTGCAGAACTGGTTGTTTCAAATATTTTGAAAGCCTTTAATATTTAGACCACAGCCATACTGAACTCAAAGCACTTCCAGAATGTTTATACTCAAAACAACAGATTCACACTCAGGACATTTTGTGAAATGTCATACTCAAGTTAAAAATGTTTTGCATGCTCCTACTAAGGATCTTTTTGGTCATCGCACTCTATATTTGGAACCTTGTCTTAGAGAGGCTCACGTGGTGGCTCAGCGGGTAAGACGCCAGGCTTGTCGATCGGAAGATCGCAAGTTCGGAGGTTCAAATCCCTAGCCCCGCGTGACGGAGTGAGCTCCCGCACTAGCTCCAGCTCTTGCCAACCTAGCAATTCGAAAGCATGCAAATGCAAGTAGATAAATAGGTACCACTTTGGTGGGTAACAGCGTTCCGCGTGCGTCATGCTGGCCACATGACTGTGGAAGCGTCTTCGGACAGCGCTGGCTCTTTGGCTAACAAACGGAGATGAGCACCGGTCCCTAGAGTCGGACACGACTGCACAAATGTGTGGGGGGAACCTTTACCTTACCTAGAGAGGCTCATCTAACACACCTTTTGGTGCTAAGTGAACATCTTACTTGCCCAAGCATTTTAAGAACCATTTTGATGTGTTGACATTTGCTGCTGCTTTGTGATTTGTCTGAGCTTTGGCAGATGTTATTGCCATTATTCCTGATATTCCTGATTTTTATTTTTGTTCTGTTGTGCTTTTCTCTCTGTTGGTTTTAACACTACAGTTAATGCTGTTTTTATAGTATGTTCTAACATTGTATACCACTCAAAAAATCCTGTCACTGAGCAATATAAAAGTATAATAACTAAATTTCCCATCATTTCCCAAAACAAAGTCAGTTATGGAAGATAATCAAGATGGTTAAACTGCCCTTAAAATTTGGATTTTCTTAGTGACAATTTTGATTATGGCATAATGCCTTCTTACTGATACAATGTTATTATATTTTCTATTTTCCTGTTCTGTTTACAAGACTTCCAGCTTCGTTCCAAAGGGCTTTTTAAATCTCTTTTTTTCTAAGGGATTTTTAAATTGCCTGAAATATCCAGCCCTAATTCTATGTTTTCAAAGTGGGGTAATTAATTTATTCTCAAATAAAGTGAATCTAAGAGTTAGGAAAGTCACCACTGCAACTTACCTTTAACAGGAATAAAAAGAGAGTTGGACTATCATACTTCACAATGATTAGATTAATCCTCTAATCCTCACTGGATTAGAGAGGATGCCACAATCAAAAGAAGCAGTTGGTGACTGAGAGGTAACTATGGTTAGTAACCGGCAGATACTAAGAAGCAAAAAGTAGCCAAAATAAATTCTCAAGAAAATTATAGCTGATAAGGTAATCGTAAGTACTAAATAATATCTGCTTTCATATCTGCAAGATCATTTTATATAAAAATGCTGGTATATAAAATAAATGCTTGTGCTGGTCAAAATTGGTTTGTTTCTCACTTATTCCTCGAAAGATGAAGGCTGGTAATGAAGAACATAGCAAAGTTGTTGTTGAAAAATAAAGAAACCAGAGGCAACCTAAACTAAATACAAAGTTATATTTATACTGCCATTTTTCTAGGCACACTCAATTCATCCTTAAGGCATATTTAATAAACCTCAGATGTGGAAAGAAAGGAGGCAGCTTGTTTTAAGGATTGCAATTTCAGTACTGGAGGTATGTTGTACTGTAATGGAGAGAAGGTAAGCAACAAGTAAAAAGGTAAGGGTTCCCCCCGCACATTTGTGCAGTCGTGTCCGACTCTAGGGGCCGGTGCTCATCTCCGTTTGTTAGCCGAAGAGACAGCGTTGTCCGAAGACGCTTCCGCGGTCATGTGGCCGGCATGATGCACGCGGAAGCAACAAGTAGGGCAAGGTGAATTCCACCGTTACACTCTTAAGTCACACAAACACGAATCTACAAATATTGATTGGTTACACAAGTCATAACATGGTTTAACATATTTACTGCCAAACCAAAAAGGGGTTATCATACAGTATTGTCAATTCGGGCTTCTTAAAGAAATCATAACATAATGTGTTTTATTTAAACCAGCCTTTGAAGTTGTAGCGGAAACACTTCAGAAAAGTCTGTCCCGAAGAGGGTGTTTCCCAGAAGGAAGCCAGGCGTTGTTCAGAGAAATATTCTCATGGCATGCGAGGCCAACCCTGGGAGGGCACAATAACTTACCCACTTCCGTGCCTTTTCCCAGCGTAAATGTAAAGCCACAACCTCTGAAGCCACCGGGAGCGTCCGTTTCTATTACAACGTAGGCTGCGGAATAGTCTGGATCTGGGTGCTAAACGGAAGAGTAAACAAACCTCCATACTGGGAAAGCAGCGCAACACCACAGGGCGGACTTACACGCGACACTACAGAAAATTGGCGTGGCGTCCAGATCCAAATTGTCTTAAGTCGAAATCGCCGGAGTCCAACAAACGGAACTTGTCTCAAGTTAACTTCCAGGCAAACAGGCCGCAACCTTGGGAAAAGGCAGCCTGACCTCCGCTTCACTTGGGGAAAGTGCCTAAAAAGCCTCTCTGGGCGAGAGGGAACAGGGCGGGACGGCGCTCTGCAAGGGCGAAATCGCTGCTCAGCAGCCTCGCACCCGAGGCCGGTCCTGCTGGCCCTCCCGACGCCCGCGCCGTCGCTCTGCGAAGAGCCGCCGCGCTTACCATGGCATCTGAGCCGTGGTGGGCCAGAGATGTGGGGAAGCGGACGTCGCTCACGGCCAGACTCTTGATCCTCCCTCTCCCCATCTCGCAGGCAGCGCTCGGCTCTGGAGGAAGCAGGACAGCGACTTTCGCACTCGAGAATTACTCCTAGAACGCTGATTGGCCCGCGGAGCGGGCGGGGCGCCCCGAGCCGCAGCGGGAGAGGGACGGCGGGCGCTCGACTGCTTGCCGCGCGTAGGGTCCCCCCCCCCCCCCCCGTCAAACAGGGTTTGAGCTTTTGACCCCAACCTCTGCAATCGGTTGTCCAGGTCAAAAGGACCTGTTGATTTCACCTCTTTGTGTGTGACCTCCTTACAAGTGAAAATCCTTATAAATGGGCAGCCCTAATATTTTAAAAAGGTGAAGAGCCACTGACGACTTACGGTAACTACATGAATACGTCCATTGTTCGGGGGGGGGGGGTTCGACAACAATACAAAAGCGAGTTGCTTTTTTTGTCTGTTTCCCAGGTTATTGTTCAGCCCTGGGATTTCCGGGTGGCGTGTCATCCAATCCCTAGCTACGTCGGATCCTGCGTTGCTTTTTCGAGACTAGCCGAGGTTGCCAAGAATGGTATACAGAATACAGCTCCTAAATGTAGTTGGCCATCTACGCACCTGAAAGGTTTTAGACTGGCGGCCAAAACTTCAAGCCCCCTCCCTTTCCTTTCAGAAGGTCCGCCTCAGGTTCACCGGAAAGGGCATCGCCGAAAGGAGTTCCTTACTGTTGCTAATCCTGTCTCTGAGGATTTTGCTGAGATGTACATTACAGGATGTAGTGTACTCCAATTTTTAAATAACGTATAGGTTAATTTTTTGGCTTAATTTTATTGCATAGGAATAGTGCACATACTAGCATACCACCACTCTGTCAATTAAAAATGTTACTTTAGAACTGGGTCAATTCATAAGTTATATATGACTTGACTTAGTCTACTAACTGATGTTAAATTTAGGTTTAATTTTATTGCATAATAATAGTACACATACTAGCATAATGCCACTCTGTAAATTAGTGGTGTAAATATATTTTAGAATTTAAAAACGTTGAAACTTTTGAAAGCACAAGTGTCCTGAATACCAGTTTCTATTTCACAGATGTTAAATACTATTTTGGGCTCCATATCAAATTTAGAGGGATGCTAGAATTTTACATGTATCATGCTGAAAAGAAAATGTCAGAGATGCACTTATATGAAAATAATTGAAGAAAAGCTAATCTGTTTAAATTCCCACACAATACATTTTTCTGTTTTAGTAACAGAAGATGCACTTAACAGTGATTAAGCTTTGGGAAGTTTAATTATGCAAAAGTAATAAAATATTAAAAATATTTAAGCTTGTCAATATAACATAATAGGAAAACCAAACAAAATAAAAGGTTACCACACAATGTAGTTTCAACAAAACTGATACACAAGGCTTGCACTACAGTTTCTATCAGAAATGTTACACAATTGTTTTCAATACAATATAAAAATCATTCTTAACTGATTAACAATGATTACAGTACAGGAAGTGCTGAAAATGCAATAAACATAGGAGCTGAAAATGTAATAAACTTGCATTATTTGATATTTTGAAAATTGTTCTAGCAATTCTACCTTTTTAAAATACAGTGGCACTTCTGGACACGAGATGCTAGGTCAGGCTGTACAGTATTGACAGAAAAATAAGATTGTGCAGGAGGCATGGAATAAAATTCACAAAAAATAATCTGAGGTTATATTGGACTTTCCCATTGAAAGTTCCAATGAAACTAGAAGGAGCCATACCAGGAAATGGTGGCATCCTTTATTTCCAACTGAAATTGTGCAGAAATTGTGCTTATTGCTCCCAGTCCAACAAAGGACAATTAATTTAGTAGGAAAATTACCACCCAGCCAAGAGGGCACTACAGTATTTTCCCCAGTTAACCGACATAGCACATAGCTCAGGAAAAGGAAATTCCAAGATCTGCACTTGGAATTACCGTAACATTGTTATAGTCAACTCTCTCCCATCCCTACCCTTGTCTTCAAGATTGGGGAAACATACATCATCTCCTGAATTTTTTTGGTGAGGGCCCATCATAGGGAGTATCCACCAATATTTCTAAATAGAGATGCTTAATCCCAAAGACCAATGAGATGTATACATATCAATTGTGTTTATAAAGTAACAAAGTGCCTTATGCACATGTTGTGATCAGTATTTTCTGATATTTAATGGAAGATGGAATAACAGTGCATTTTAAAGGAATATGGTAACTGTCTGAAATAGCATCCCAGTTTCATACACCGTGAAAAGCTACTTACTGGGAATGAACAAGTGTGCTCATGCACATAGTCTGCCTGGCTTAGCTCCTTCTGCTAGCCGATACCAGTTAAACAAATCAGAAAACCTTAATCATATTTTATTTATTTGCTTCTAGACCAGGATCTTTGGCTGCTTTACATCCTCACCAGCCAAAAATTGAAGTCAGGAATAACTTCTGGCTTCAATTTCTCACTTCTTGATTTGGGATCCCAAGCTTGTTGCTCACTTAATAAGGCTAAATAAATCAGGAATGGAAGTGTCCTGATTTGCTTAGCTTATACTGACAGAAGCAGCATAAGTAACCATGCAATAATAAAAGCATGCTTGCTTTGGCTTATTTTGATATGCAAACCTATCCAGAGAAAGGACTAAACCAATTTCTAATGCTTGTAGGGCAAGAAAAAAGACCTTAAAAGTAAATCATGGCACCTGCAAGATGATGTATTCTGTAGATTGCTGAAACCTGCTAATGAATACAAAATAAAACAACATACTTAAGATCAAGAATTATAAAAAGGAAATAGAGCAGTGCTATGCATGTCAACTTTGAACTCTCACTGAGTCAATTAAACTTAGTCCCAGATCAGTGTATATAGGATTGTTTCATTTCAATGCAAATTGGAACTTGATCAGGTTATTTTCTTAAAAAACAATTTTGTAATTAGGACTTTAAAATCAATCTCATGAAACAAATTCAACACCATGCTTTATAAAAATAATCACACTTTTACATGTATTACTATATATAGAAAAGTGTTGTGTTGAATTATTTGCTCACATTAAAATCTTGAGGTAATACACTATAAAACAAGAAAAAACAAACATGGAAGGTATAACTTTTAAAAATACATATTTTTCTTCAATAAACCCATTAAATTACTGTTTTTTTTTAAATTTCCTTACTATACATTTGTTACAATGATTTGTTCCATTTTTAATTAAAATCCAAATAACACCAGACTAGGTTTCTGGCATATGCATTATTACATAAACACAACTGCACTACCCAATATAAAAGAAATTACAATCCTCTATTATTTGCTACATAGAGCCCTTTAAAAATTTCATAGTTAGGGATGTATAAATGAGAAAATAAAATGCCACTTGATTGCACAATTTTGTAAGTTTGTATTTGTTTCACCAGAACCAAATCTGTATGATTTTTCTGGTAACAGTAATTATAATTTTCACAGAAAAGCTTTGAAGTGCAAAATTTGTTTCGAGTGGAAAATTCTAATATGCCAAGTGATTTTATTGCTTGATATGACAGAGGTTATGATAGCTCTTACTCCCCAATATACTTGTGAGCAGCATGTGTGTGCAGTTTTAATTACTATCATTAGCTGAATTTGGCATCAGGTGCTTAGTCTGCTCCTATAGTTTAAAGCTATACATAATGGCTAAGAAAAGTCTAGCTCCTCCCAAGGAATGGACTGCGAGGAGGGGATAGATTCGGTCCATTCTCATAACAGCTTATAGATGGGATGATGCTTTCGTAAGGAGTTGTGCATTTGCAACCATTTATTCTCCGTTGAGTTGGAATCTTAATGTATTATGTGAAAGTTGGGCTACTGTCCATCAGTAATGTGCCATCATTATACCAACCGTCAGTAGGCTGGGCTGAATCCAGAATTCTGGAGCAGAACTCTCTCTATGAACTGCATGAAGGGAGAAAGCAATTCACACCAATTCCTCCATCCTTTACCTCTCTCAAAATATGATGGGGGGGTTGGAGGATGCCCCAGACCAGCATGAGGTGGTTGTCCCTGCCAACGTAAGAGGTCATTTCACCCACAGAGGGTCAGATCTAGATCCAATCCATTGACGGACTCAGATTTTAAACAGTATTTTTCATAAATGCTTTGACAGAGATACATAACAAATAGAAGCAGTGCAATCTAGTGAATCCCTGAACATTTTAATTTGTGAGCATTCATAAGCATTTGCCACATTTCTTCCTTTTTCAGATCTGTCTCTTCTACAAAAAATTTTAAAAACTGGGACACGTTTCACTAGAAATTGGAATTTTGAAACACTACACCTTGAAAGGTTAAGATGTTACCTTTTCCCTCTGATTACATTTTGCAGTTCCAGGTTTGAACATTGTACTCTAGTAACTTAACTACAAAATGAGTTAATGCTTTATGAAGTTAACTTCATTCTTAATTAAACTATGTAGGAAATAAAATATGCTACTTTCCAGTTATGGTACGTTAAGTCTTAGCACAGTGCAACATGCTCTTCAGTTCCACTACTGAGGTCTAGTATTTAATCAAGTTTTATCATAAACTGCTTGCTTTAAAAATGGTTTGTCTACCCTAATTACGTTTTCTTTGAGTTGAAGTTGACTCCTGGTGACTTCATAGACATGTCCGTGTAGTTTTCTTGGCAACAATAATTTACCATTTCCTTCATCCATGATGTTTTTTCCCTTTACCAGCCTAGTCTACAGCCACAGTATTCCTGAAGCTTTTCACAAGGACCAACCCTGTCTAACTTGAGCCCAGAGAAGGTTTGCCAGGTGCTGCCATCTGCTAAGAGCTACCCTCATTAAATCAATAGGAAATGAACCCCAAGAAGAGAAATGTATTAATTTCATATTTAAAGCCTTCTTAACACTAACATTGAATTGTTGGTCCCACAAACTACTTTCTGTTATTCTCTGACCATTTCCCTTCAGAAGTTTATTCAAATTGCTGATGTTGCCTTTAATAGTATGTCTTAAATGTTAAGAGAGAAAGAGATCAGCAGCTCCATTGGTTTGCTATAGCAATGCTAATTTTACCACCCATTTTTTTTCAGTGTATTTCCTTTGGACCCTGATATAATATGGGAGAAAAATATATCATTGATACATTTAGGTATAATACTTTAAAAAGTGGTTTTGTGCAACCATATTTCAGAATTCCAGTTTGCCAGCTAACAAGAGCATGCAAATTGCAATTTGCCTTCCTTTGAGTCCTTCCAATTAGCAAGATATTTAAAAAAGTACTCTACATTTGGCATATTTGTGCATGGGATGTAAGCCATCAATTTATAAATTGTCTCCAGGCTGGTACTGTGGTTCCGTAGCAGTAAAATAATCTTCTAAGAAAGACTGAATATATTCAAATGTTGGCCTTTCATCAGGATCTTTCTTCCAACACAGTTTCATTAATTCATGAAGAGATTCTGGGCATCCCTGAGGACAAGGCATTCTATAGCCACGTTCCACTTGTTCTAAAACTTCCCGATTTACCATTCCTAAAATTAAAAGAATAGGTTTAATATTTATATTTTATCAACATGAAAGAGGGTTTCAAAAAAGTGTTTACCTGGAATGACTATTTCTAGGTGGCTTTCACACATTACATTAAAGAATTTTAAAATCATGAACAATTACAAACTATAGGTTGTTTTGGGGAAGTCAACCATGGTTTGAAACCACAATTTATTTTTGGCTAATTGAATACAATAGTGGCTTAATGTAATGTGTCCTTGTTATTTTCCAGTTTATTCCTAGTTTATTTTTGTGCCTCATCTAAGATTCTCCAAAGAGATGTAAGAGAAGAACAGTTTAAAAGAGTGGGAACAAACTAGGAATTAGCCATATAACATGACTATTTTGCTCATCTGTAAGATTAGCTCTGGCTTCTTGAACAACCCATGGTAAAAATGATCTGGCATACTGTCTATTATTTGTGAACACAGCAAATTTGATGTTCTATAATAGTGTGTCTTCACATGGTTTCTAAAATGTTTGACTGCAGTTTCCACAATGTTGCTAGCTTGCATTTACTGTAGTATTTTCTTAAGTATGACATTAGGTCAGAGCTTTCCAAACTCTGTGTCGGGACACGTTAGTATGTCGGCTGCAGTGTCTGGGTGTGTCCCGGCTGCTGCTGCTGCTGCTGCCTCCGAGCCCTGCCAGGATTCCACGCAGGTCCTAGTGCCTGCCTTGTGCCTGGCTGCCTCCAAACCTGCTGTGATTCCGCGCAGGTCCTAGTGCCTGCCTTGTGCCCTGCTGTAAGAGTGTGTCGCGAAATGATGCCCTGCTGTAAGAGTGTGTCACCAATATGAAAAGGTTGGAAAGCTCTGCATTAGGTAATGCAATTTGTTTCATCAAATTTATTGTGAACCGCCCAGGGTCCCTCCTTGTGGGGGGAGATGGGCGGTGATATAAATGTGAATAAATAAATAAATAAAATAAATAAATCAGAATAACTGATTGTAAAAAACCCCAACATACAGTAAATGACAGATTATGTAATGATATAATTGACACATTAGTGATGTAATTTTTTTTCTTTTACCTGGGTATGGCACACGTCCCTTTGTTACAAGCTCTGTCAGCAAAATTCCAAATGACCAGACATCAGATTTAATTGTAAACCGACCATATAATGCAGCCTCAGGTGCTGTCCATTTAATTGGGAATTTGGCCCCTATACAAGTACAGAAAAATACAAAATAATGCCTCTTAATATTATTGTTTATAATTATTTTAAAGGTTATTTTGGTGGTACAGTATACATATATGATACACGTGGGGAAGCATAATTTGAGAATCTCTTCTTCAGTTGTTATAATAGCATCCCTTCTATTAAACATAACAAGTAATCTAGAGATTGGAACTCTTTCTGCTGGAAAAGAACTGCAAAGGTATCTTTGTTGTACTCAAAGAGAAAAGTCTAACTGAGAAAACATGTGGGAGTACAGTGTGGGTGACAACAAAGTAAGTAATACTGTCAAATTAACATATGGCTAATGGTACTCCTGTCAAGGCTGAGGTTATTCTGTGCAGATAATGGGGAAAATCTACGTGTTTTAGCTTGCAGGTTGGTAACTATTGTTAAAAGGTTACCATATAAATCTGTATGCTATGTGGAAAACCAGCACATAATTGTTCTTTCTGTTGTGCACATGATTTGCAAGGGTACATAAACAGCTGCAACTTTCAGCATCTGCCTATAATCTGAAGTTATGACTGCACTATGCTTCTTTATGGGTAAGCTGCTTGGCAAATAACCCTGAATATGAATCATAGAATGTTGCATATTTTGATAATAGAAATAAGTCTCATTCAAGAATAATTTCACTTTTGCAGAGATAAGGATTTATTTTGTCAATTTTCACTGTTGGAGACACCATTCAACAATTTCAGAAAACTGTTTTAAAACAGGTAGCAGTGGGTTGAATAATCTAGTATAGAGAATATCCAGTTTCTATTGCTAATGACTATAGTGAATGGAAAAATAAAGAACATACACATATTTCTGAAAGAATTAAAATATTAGTAAAGCAGTTAGTCAAACTGACTTGTACTGATCAAGAATTCAGCTAACATATTATGAATATTAATAAAACAATATTTACTATATTGGATAGTATGGTAAGAATACTGTAAATACCTTGTCTAGCGGTGTACTCGTTGTCTTCTATTAATCTTGCTAATCCAAAATCAGCAATTTTGCACACCAGATTATCCCCTACAAGAATATTAGCTGCCCGAAGATCTCTATGAATGTAGTTCATTCTTTCAATGTAGGCCATGCCATCAGCAATCTTATTTAAAAAAAATGTATCTTATTAACAAAGCAGTATTCAGTCAATGAAATACTTAATACAAAGTCATGAAAATGATACTGTGGTTACATATTACAAACACAATAGCAAATTTACAATGTTTTATTCTACGGTTACATATTATAAACACAATAGCAGACTTATGCTTAGATTCCATAATATGTGGGAATATTATTTTGCAACAGAATTAAATAATCTCAAGTTAGAAAAGACTATACACTATTCTTTCTGTTCTCTGAGTATTACACACACAGGTGGTACTTGTGCAAAGCAATTTTCTAGAACATTCTCTAGCTGACCTTTTTGGAGGGAAGCTCATGCCTACAATGCCTGGTTACACTGAATTCCCCAGAATCCCCTTTCTGGCTGCCACTCAAAACTTCTGTTTTAAACTTTCTCTACACTATTTTGCACACTTTTCTCTGGTTTTCTCTTTCATCCTTTCTGCTTTTGGTGTTTTTCTTCACCAAGGGTTAACTTCCTAATCCATGGTCTCTTGGCCATTTTTCAGCAAACCACTGGTTTCAGGAATAAAATCCTATGTACTGACAGTAATTCCCAGTGCTTGTTTTCTGTTGAAGGGGACCACAGGATAGACACTTGCCCACGCACTGCCATTGTTTTATCCCTCAGATACATCTCAGTTGATGATTTCCCCCTGGGAACAAGTCTTGCAAACAAACCCAATTTTAAAAAGTAGTATCTGCCTTCTGCAAAAGCTTGTGCATGGGGCAAGGTGGTGCTGTTCTAGTCAGTCCCTAGTGTTCTTCAATGCCTGATCTGGCTTTGATTCTCCCGTATCAATTTTGAATGTAAGAGCTATGTATTTTTGACACCAGGACATTTTAACTTGGTGAAGATAAAAAGGTGAAGTCAAAATTGGGAAAAAAACAAAGTGAAAGCTGGAGAATTTCACCTCACGAGGAGAGGAGTCCTAAGGTTACCCCATCCTCTGCTGCTCCAACTTGGGGGCATCTTTCATATCAGCCTCCACAGTCTCCTACTGGATAATTGGTACTTTCGTGTTTGGTATTTATTCAGATGTAAGGGGGCGTGGTGGCTCAGCGGGTAAGACTCCAGGCTTGTCGATCGAAAGATTGCAAGTTCGGAGGTTCGAATCCCTAGCCCTGTGTGCAGAGTGAGCTCCCGCACTAGCTCCAGCTCTTGCCAACCTAGCAATTCGAAAGCATGCAAATGCAAGTAGATGAATAGGTACCACTTTGGTGGGTAGGTAGCGTTCCGCACGCGTCATGCGGCCACATGACCATGGAAGCGTCTTCGGACAACGCTGGCTCTTCGGCTAACAAACGGAGATGAGCACCGGCCCCTAGAGTCGGACACGACTGCACAAATCTGCGGGGTGAACCTTTACCTTTACCTATCCACATGCTTCGGCTTCATTCCCTTTAAAGCAGCCACAGAGACTGGAGGGTGTGTGTGTTGCATTCTGGGTTCCATTTCAGAATATGAAATTTATTTTTCTGCTTTTCTTCTTCAGAACCTGGGGGACTGTAATATATTCTTCCAGATGCTACTTCTGTCACCTCCTGTGACTCTATAGGTCACATGATTAACAAAAGAAACTGGATTCCATCTAGTATCATACATCTTAGTCATCCTCACAAGATCTATCTTATAATTACTGGTCTCCATCTCCATAGATTCACTTTCCTAGATCACAATTGTCCCTTTGCTCTCATTCAGTGTATGACACTACGTATCATGCTTCCAGACTAACTGATCTGGATATATATTATTATTATATAATATTAGTATGAACATAGTATGAACAATTAATATTCCAGCAAATATTAGACCAATGCTTATAATGCTTGCCGGGAGCTGAGTCTTTACACTATTTCCTTAGCCACTTTGTGGCTAGAGTTGATAGATGTCTTTTCTAATGAGTAGGCTTCAGTGACATCATCCTTATGATCTCTACCTCCTCCACTGATACGCCCTATCGTATTTTGCCATCTGTGCCACCATCTCTGCCCTGTACCACTTCTCAAGTCCTGTATTTAGAAATCTTCAGGTGGCAGTCCCACGCTGATCAGCCCTATTGGATTAGGATAATTACGAGTTGGAAATGAAATCTACATCTTTTGGTCAGCTATCTATCTCCTTTGCAGATCAAATTGCAGGTGACCAAATCCCTTCTCTCCCACCAAAGCACCCTTTTATTTAAGTATTTATTCCTAAAACTGGTATGCTGCCCTACAACCAGGTATTCTTGGTATGGCTTCCAGCAGATTAACATCCCCAAACAGTGTTTTAAACAAAATACAGAGTAAAGCACAATAATTACAAAATACAACACTAACACCATAAAATAACAAAACAATAAAAGCAATGGCCCAATTAATTAAAAATGAACACACTTATTTAAAATGTTAGGGAGAATTTTAAAAATTGTCTAGTATCAAAAAGAAAATAAAATTGTCTCCAAGGGTACCTCACTGGGAAAGGGATTCCAGATTTTGGCCTGGGTGGGGGAGAGACAGTGAAAAAGCCCACTTCGAAATAGCTTATTCTACCTTTGCAGGAGCTGGACCTCAAAAATTATCCCAGGGTATAGGCAAGGCTATATATCCTATATAGTGCGCAGGTGGGAAGTTATGCCAAGAAGAATGCATTGGAGTCAGCACGAATGAAGTTCTTGGGAGTTATGCTCGCTGTCCCTAACAGGATAGCAAATGCCCAGATTAGACTGGAGGCAGGAATGCCAAAAACCTAGACATGAGTTTAGAACTTGATAGCTAATTATTGGCTGAAAACTCAGTTTCTTCCAATAGGCTTGCCACCTTTAATTTTTGCTGATGACTTCTCCTCAAACTGGAAATTGGTGGTAGAGCAGAAGCTTGCATCATATAGGCTTCTGGCACCATTTTTAATGTCATTAGAACAGAGCTTTCCAAACTGTGTGTCGCCACACACAGCGTGGTGTGTCGCCACACCACCCGAAAGCGGCGGCGCACGTGTGCATGGCGGCAGCAGCAGCGGCGCGGGATCAGTGGTTCCGCGTTTTAGCGGAGGCTGACGCCGCCACCGTGCACGCGCGCACCGCCGCACGCCCCCCACGCCGCCGCCGCGCGTGCCACCGCCGCGCGTGCCGCCGTACGCCCCCCGCACTGCCGCCGTGCACATGCGCGCCGCCACACGCCCGTGCCGCTGCACGCCCCCACCGCTGCCACACACCCGTGCCGCCGCACGCCCCCCCTGCACTGCCGGTGTGCGCGCGCCACTGCACGCCCCCCCTGCACCGCTGCCGTGAATGCGCGCGCCACCGCACGCCCCCCCGCTGCCGTGCACGCCGCCACACGCCCCCCGCCGCTGTGCACGCGCGCGCCGCCGCACGCCCCCCCCGCCGCCGTGCACGCGCGCGCCGCTGCCGCACTGCTGCCGCCGCTGGTATGTCGCCAACGGCGGCACTTTGGAAAGCTCTGCATTAGAATATGATAAGGCTAAGCAAGTACTCATCCAAAGAATGAATGTTATGGAACAGCTGAGGTAAATAGGTTCTTCCAGAATAGTAGAATTTGGATTGCTAAGGGTATATGGGAACCAGCAACTATTTACACTCATTTTCCAAGCTGAGAAAAACATTATTTAAAGCTAGACATAACATCCTGCCTTCTACACTGCTGCAAGGCAGGTAAGCTAAATTTCCACTAAGTGAGCATACCTGCCCATGTAGTACTAATGAATCGGAAAGAATCAGCCATGTACTACTACTATGTAAAATTTACAGGGACATTTGGATGTATTTTATTTTAGTCCTGTTTTGGAAAAACGTGGAAGATCAGATAAGCACTGCCTGAAGTTCCTTTTAGAAGATTTTAAACCCTAAGGGAACCCTGGGGAAGAAATGGCAGACTGAAGACAGCTCCAAAAAACAGAGCCGGCGACTGCAACGGAATGAAGAGCCGGTGACTAGACCGACTCTTCGATAATTCCTTTCTGGACAAGGAGAGGACTTGAGATCACCCACAAGTGCTCCAGACAGCTGCTCCTTGCAAGGAGACCGCAAGAGAGATCTCTGGTGGGTTTAGAGCTCTGGGAGAAGAGGGAATAACCATCTTGCTCAAACCATGGTCAGTGCAATGTATTGTTGAAGGCTTTCACGGCCGGAGTTCGATGGCTGTTGTGGGTCTTCCGGGCTGTGTGGCCGTGTTCTGGAAGTTGCGGTTCCTAAAGTTTCGCCAGCATCACGGAGATTTCGCTTCTATCTGTGCTCCTGCCCTCTGAAGATGCTGGCCACGGATGCTGGCGAAACGTTAGGAACCACAACTTCCAGAACACGGCCACACAGCCCGGAAGACCCACAACAGCCATGGTCAGTGCCTTTGTCCTCGCTTAACGACCCTAATTGGGACTGGAATTTCCGTCGCTAAGTGAAGCAGTCAGTAGGTGAAACATCATGTGACTGCACTGCTTAGTGACAGCAGTCCCGGTAATCCCAGTTGCAGTTGTTAGGTGAGGACCATGCGATCGTTAGGCAAGGCCCTCATGCTTCTCCTTTCCTGCTGTGCTCGCCTCTGCTTCAACTCCCCCCACCTGCCTCTCCCCCCAATCTCTGCTGTTTTGGCCACCCTGCACTCTGCCACCACCACCTACTCCTGCTGCCCTCACCACCCCCAGCTGAACTTTGCCATCTTCCTCCTGCTGCTGCTGAGGCGTGCCCAGTTGAGGCAGCTGCTGGCCCTTTGTGCAGCCTCATGGAAGGCCAGCAGCTGCCTCAACCAGACGTGCCTTGTCAGCGGGAAAAAGACGAAGGACAGCTGGGGGGCAGCAGGGGTAGGTGGTGGCAGAGTGCAGGGCAGCAAAAAGGACAGAGATGGGGAGGGAGACAGGCAGGCGGGAGGAGTTGAAGTGCACACTGCTGTTGTAAATGCAGGCGGGTTGCCAAGCACCCGAATTTTGATCACGTGACCGCAGGGGCATTGCAATGGCTATAACTTCAAGGACCAGCTGTAACTACCATTTGTTCAGCAATGTCATACCTTTGAAGGGTCGCTGAACAAATGGACACTAAGCGAGGACTACCTGTAGTAGTTTTTAGAGAGAAAATTGAAGTTCTCTGCCTGAACTGCACATAGAGCTCAATTCTACTTGGCAGATTCTTTTTAAAGTGACTAACCTAAATCTTTGTGTTATTTGGGGAAAATCTTGCCTTTGTCTGATGCAGATGGTGTTGTATATATGGGTGAGCCTGGATTCAATCAGTTGGAGGTTATTTGCCAATCAATTGACTGGAGTAAGGCATGGACCTTGCCATGTATCTTTCATATTATTGACTAGTCAAGGCAGATTGAATATTGTATTTATTTGATTTAGAAGCAGCCCAACTCCTCAGCAACTCTGGGCAGTTTACAATTAAAAGGAAGAGAAACAGCAACATATAGGTAGTCCTTATTTAGCGACTGCCTTGTTTAGAGACCGTTTGCAGTTATGAAGGTGATGAAAAAGTAACTTTACGACCATTCCTCACATTTAGGACCTTCGCAGGTCTGTAAAGCAAAGGAAAGCTGAAGTAAGATCATAAGCACAGTCACAGTTCACTCAGCGACCACTTCGCTTAACGAACAAGTTGCCAGTCCCAATGTGGTCACTAAATGAGGACTACCTGTATGTCAAAAATCCCCACAACCAACCAGAAGAGTACACGAGTATCACAAAAAACAAAACGCATCAGGGCTTTGCAGCATAAACCTCACATTGCCTCACAGTGTCAGAAGTTGTGCCCTGCAATAATTCTTTCTTTAGAAACTTGGAGCTCTCATAGGACTTGGTTTAAATATGTAATATACCTTGCTGCAGATGAAGCATCCTAGTTACAATGAAGATCAGCTTCTATGAAAGCCAAGAATCCGTCCGTCCGTCCGTCCGTCCGCCCATCCGCCCATCCATCCATCCATCCATCCATCCGCACACGTACACACACATGCACACCAGGGTTCAAATCCTAAGTTTCTTTCTCATGCCCTTTTGTTGTACTAGACTGCTTGCAGTCTGTTTCTTATGCCGGCAGCTGGTTGCATCTAGTCTATGTTTACAAAGAGGACTTGCCTGGTCCCAAGCTCATTTCCTACCTATACATTTCATAATGCTTAACTTTGGTTCATCAAGATCAACTGATGTTCAGTATCAAGCAGATGTTTTTTACTTATGCACCCAAACACTGCAGCCTTCTTCATCTGACTGATGGGAACTTATGAGGGATCAGTTGTTCTTGATCATACAACCAACCCAGAACTTGACAACTGATGTTTCCAGGCATGGCTGGGATACTTATTGTAGGGGTTTCATGTTCATGGAAGTTTGGACTCCACAGGAATCCTGATTTCACATGTTAGAACTCCTTACAACTTTAAGGCATGCTACACATTCCAGTCAATACGCATGTATAAAATTGTGCAATTAACATCAGGTAATGCCACAATTATTTTTTTATGTAAGCACCAAGGACCCACTGTTGCACTCTACCCTAGCACAGAGGGACTCCATTAGTGCATTCTACCCTAGCACTGCAGTTCTGGTATATTCCACATCACCTTTAATGGTCGTAGAAGATGCACTCAACTATACTGGGACTGTGGCACAGGACAGGATATTGCAATTGTTTTTCTTCCACAGACTTTTCCATAGTTTGGAAGACCCACATTGGATCATTTTGTGCACATTCAAAACTGTCAATATACACTAAAAAAAGGTAAAGGTTCCCCCCCCCCCATTTGTGCAGTCGTGCCCGACTCTAGGGGCCGGTGCTCATCTCCGTTTGTTAGCCGAAGAGCCAGCGTTGTCCGAAGACGCTTCCACGGTCATGTGGCCGGCATGACACGCGCGGAACGCTGTTACCATCCCACTGAAGTGGTACCTATTAATCTACTTGCATTTGCATGCTTTCGAATTGCTAGGTTGGCAAGAG
The DNA here is from genome assembly GCA_023362775.1 of Charina bottae. Lineage (NCBI taxonomy): Eukaryota > Metazoa > Chordata > Lepidosauria > Squamata > Charinaidae > Charina > Charina bottae. Next base: position 177,412,889 of record JALMGJ010000003.1, read on the forward strand.
CTGGAGCTAGTGCGGGAGCTCACTCCGCACGTAGGGCTAGGGATTCGAACCTCCGAACTTGCGATCTTCCGATCGACAAGCCTGGCGTCTTACCCGCTGAGCCACCACGCCCCTTTCAATGTACACTATATTGCAGTAATTCTCAAAGGTATCCATCCCATTTCTCTCAGATGCATTCACTTTCCAAACTGGACAGGCAGCCTATTTTAAGTGTATCCCCCGATTCCTCTGCTCACAAGGATGATTATCAAGCTTTGTTGGGGCAGGATTGTCTGCACAGACCTATTGCATTTTGACAAGAGAATGTTTCAACATAATCCCCTTGACAAGAATCTCCTATTCTGATGTGGAGGCCAGATACTCCGTCCAAGATTCCAAAAGCTATGACTGTTGGGTTTGAAAATCAGCCAAATTACAGATGATTACTTTTCTACAAACGATACCTTTCTTTAAAAACAATCTGCTTTGCCTTTTTACAGAGTGAGCTGTCTGAATTATCTAAAAGCCGAATAGAGTTAGTGGCTGTGTTTTGCTCTGTGGAATTAGTTTCACAATTTCTTCCTTCTTAAAAAAGAAAAATCTTTATTTTCACTAAAAAATTATTTGGCAATTATCAGTCTTCCACATACATGATGGTTGTATTTCTGGTATTCTGCACTCTTTTGATCCTCAAGTTTTGGGTCAGTTTGTCACCTCTATCCTCTGGTATCAAAGCTCACCCACAATGGAGAGACTGCTTGCTGTCTCAACTTGTTTCCACTGTTCAACTCTTTAGCGACCACTTCATTCCGTAGGTTATCTTTTAAAGTATCATTTTTGACAGTTGTTACATCTGCAAAATATGCTAATAAACTCTTTGCTTCTAGAGAATTGCCTCATTGTACATTGTGTAGTGTAAGAACAAAGTTACTTTGTGCCCTAACTCTACCTTCTGAAAGCATTTTTCATTGTTCTTTGAGCTTTCTTCCCTAATCTTACCAGCCACATTGAAATAACCATTTAGATAGGAAAAGGAGTTTTGTCTCTTACCTTGACAGCATGGAATCATTTCATTTGACTCAAACATCCTTTATTTTCTGCTTAACAACAGTCTGTAGCTTGAATCATGTCAACTGGATTTCTATTTTCTCAGTGGAAACGTTTCGCTCCTTATCCAAGGAGCTTCTTCAGTCTGAGCAAATAGAAATCCACTGAGAAAATAGAAATCCAGTTGACATGATTCAAGCTACGGACAATTCCACCTGGATGACTGAGAACCTTCATAGACATACTGCTTAACAACAGTTTTCCCACTATTTTATTAAAACTATTTTGTTTGACAAACTACAACATCTGCCTGTGCCACCTGCTGTTTGTGGGCAATTCCCCAGGGCAATTACTACAATGGCTGAATCACATATTAAGGGCTGCAGTTATGTCTATTCCACTCATATTTGTGAAGCCCTATCATCTAGATTATAGCAGAAGCCAATTTTGAACCTGTAATTCTATCACTCATTTTGATGTGATCATAGTTAAGATAGCTCTTCTCCCATACACTGTGTCAGAGCTGGTTCTGGCAAGATCAGAAGCAAACAGCATGAAACCAGATTATTATATTACCATAATGAGGAACAGGTAGAAATGATCTCCCATGGCCAAAAGAGAGAATCTTTGGGCCATTGCACCATGCACATGGGAGCAAAAGACACAAGAATTTGAACCTTGATTTCACTACAAATAGGGCTTGCATTTGACACATAGTCGTCACTGGAATTCTTTAATAATGGCTTTATTAGTTTTGTAGTGAACACACTCATTGGAAACCTACATCCTTGAATGCTTGCCTGCACCTGCCTCCACTTACACTGTATAATAGTTGCTAAGAGAGGCCCAACACATATAATGCACAAAAAACACAAAGGATAAGAAAAGGTTGCTTACCTGTCATTGAACATCATGTTGACTCACCATGTTCCCCAATGCAGGGGAACTTACTTTCTTTGAGCACAGGGGCAGTCTGAGGGAGTTCAGTGGGCAGACACTTTACAGGAGAGTTTCCCAAACTGTGAGGTGGACCTCCCTTGGGGAGGTGCGGAGAGAGTCCAGGGGAGGTGTGAAGAACCTTTTAGTTACCTTAGAACCTCAGGAGGTGTGAAGAACCTTTTATTTACATCGTTACAATAAATCTACCTTTCCCAAAGTTTCATTGTATTGTTTTCATTGTTCATTTGTGTTCATTTTGGTGTTTGGATTTTTAGGGGAGGTGTGTACATTAAGATTACACTGAAGGAAGGTGTGATGGCAAAAAGTTTAGGAACCCCTGCTTTACAGAAAAGGCCTTCTCACCAAAAAACCTGAACTAGAGAATGTTCCAGAATGCCCTGCTGTGCAGGCACAAACCGATACAGACGACCACCTGAAGAACTATAGTTATAGTCAGACTGTTGACAGAATAGACAACTACTTTCAGTCTTTTCTATATTCCTCAATGCTCTCATATTGGAATGTGTTAGTAATCAAGCAATATATTTTAAAAAGTACCTGGGCAGCCATATCCACCAGCTGTGGAAGTTTTAAATATTTCCCTTCTCCTTCTTTAAGAAAATCTAGTAAGCTACCTACAGAAAAACACAAACACAGCAATGTTCCTTTAATTCAGCTACAGTAATGGTATCACAACATTTCAGTTACAGTTCAATTTCAAAATCTATAGTTACCTCAGGCATGGTTCAAAAATAAAATTCTACTAGTATCAATATAAATAAAATAGATGTAAAGAAATATGCTTCTATATACTATTTTGGAGTGGGTGGTATGTAATTTTGTGTAGGTATAAATAAAATATATTTAACCAAATCCTTTAGATGTATCATAGTGTTAATATTCCTTTGCAACAGTTTAAACATTATTTATTTATTTATTTATCAAATTTATCACCGCCCATCTCCCCCACAAGGAGGGACTCTGGGCAGTTTACAATAAAAACACAATTAAATACTATACAATGTTAATACAATAAAATAACAATAAATAGACAGTAAAAATATAAAACATAGTAAAATCCAGATGGGTAAAAGTTCTTTATCGGACCGTGAGTAAAAAGGGGCCACTTTAGGGCCATTCTAGGGAACAAGCCATCCCCAAGAGTGACCACTCTCCCTCCCGCTCCAGGCATGTTGACAAAACCAGGATTTTATTTTTTTACGGAAGTCCAGGAGCGAGGGAGCCTGCCTTATCTCAGGGGGAAGAATGTTCCAGAGGGCAGGGGCTACTGCAGAGAAGGCCCGCTTCCGCAACCCCACTAGATGGAATTCCTTTACGGAAGGGATCCAGAGCATACCCTCTCTGCATGCCCGGGTGGGACAGGTTGATGTGATGGGGATGAGACGGTCCCTCAGATAACCTGGTCCCATGCCATGTAATGGCTGTATATGTGGGGTCCTCCATCCCAAAAAGCAGGTTTGCAGGTTTTTGAGGCAGGAGTTTGTCATAATTTGTATGGTTATTAAAAAGAGACCTATGCAAATAAATATGAATGTAATATTGGATTTATTTTCAATGTCATGGGCAGGAGTCAAGTAGTGTTGCTTCAAGACATATAAAGTAGCACCTGGGTCAGAGATAAGCATCTATTCTGGGCTGGTTGGGATATTTGGATTTCTGAGAATGTGTAAACACTCTTCACAACATGGCTGCCATAGGGAGTGTTGCCTATTCACAAAAAGTCTGCAATGGAAGGAGATGGCCAATGACAAAGCATGCATTTACTAGAAAACCAACTGATAAGAATAGTCTCTGTTTCATTTTCTCACCCGGAGGATACTGTTTTCAACCCCAGCTTCTTTTTGGGCAGCAAGTACCAGTTGTTTTAATTTACTAAGAATACATTTGGTCCTATATAAAGCTCAGAAGCATTTTTGTAAACAAAAATGACATTAGAGACTATGTCTTTGCTGCATGCCACCTTCTCATGTAATTATTTCAATTAAAGACTCTTCAGGAAGCCTGGCTCATCCAACTAGAAGGTATTGCTGCTTTACCCCTCTGTTCGGTTTTTTTCGGTCATATAGCACTATAGTTGGTCAGGATTTTAAAAGAATCAGCAAATGCAAAAAATAAGTCTTAAGCTCTTTTCTGGGCTTATTAAAATTTATGTGTGCTGATTTCCTAACAGCAGCAAAAATGGTGATAATTCTTTGTTATCCATCCTATACCCAAGAGCAGTTAATTAAACAAGAATTGGATTGAAGACAGATCAATGGCTTCTTTGATCACAGTTTATTGTCAAAGATAGGCAAACGTTTGGTGCCATGAGGCTTTACTTCACATTTTTCAGGAGACTGAGGACTGTAAAAGCTAGAATGATGAAGTAGATAATGTCATGTTAACCAGATTGATTTTCCTGGATTTGGAGAAGAATAAACAATGTAGAATCTATTTTGGAGGTTGCACTACAGTTTTACATATTGCTATTTCAGAGGGACAGGAAATGTGCCATTGATTTGGCAACTGAGAGGTTCTAGGAACTATTTAAAAGGGCCCTGGGACCATATATACCAAGTCACAAACCACAGTTTGCCAACCACAATGATTAGGAACCTAAGGCAAAATGACTTAGTACGATGTGTGCTCCTAGCCACAACTTCATTCTCTCAAATACTATAAAACTGACAGTATTTCCTTCTTTTCCTTTTTTTCCCTCAAATGTAAAAGACTTGTAAAGTTATATAATGTCTAACTTATAGGCTGTGCTTACATAAAACATCAACCACAACGTTGCACGTAATAGTGTTTTCAGTCTTTCCTATCTTAAGTCCCATCAATCACTCTGTCAAAGACCCCGGACCTTACCATGACAAAAAGCAAAAAAAATCACTTTTTCATTTACATATCGGCATTCTTTTTTTTTATAGCTGCCATTTAGGATAGGTTTTGAAGATCTAAATAAATTTCCAATGACTTCCTCTGTGTGCCATATAGGCAACCTCTGAGTTCTCTGTGGTATGTTTATCCCTGGTTGAGAGCCAATGATTCACAGAAACATTGGGCTTTGCTGGTTTCTTCCCTTTTCTGATTACCACAAAACGATGCCTAAAAGCATTTGCTTTCATTTTCAACTAATGAAATTGTGGTTTAATTTACAAACTGAGAACGATAGGTAATATTAACTATACTGTAGTTTGTTGAAACAAGTTATACTGCAGCGACTGCTTAAATAATGCACTGTTCATAACGTCTATAGTTCCTTACCTGGACATAATAGCAGGTAGTTGAAAACAAAAGCAAACATTTCTAGTTTCCTGCTGTGGCTGCTGAAGTGCTCAGAATACAGTTTAGTATTACATGTGCTCGTGGGCATAGTTTAGAGAGTCTTATTTTAAGTAATTTTAATTTATAATTACGTAATTTATGTAGCAATCTGATTCCTGCAAACATTAATGCCTTTTATATATGCCTGGCAAATGGTTCCTGAATATTTTTCCCGCTGACTGCCAGCAGAGTTATTAAGAAAGAAAAATATGAAATTATAGTTTGTTTTTTTAAGGGCTAGCAAATTTGTTTATTTACTTATTTAATTAAAAAACTTGATAGCCACCCATCTTAGAGCCACAGTTCTAAGCGGTTCACAACGATTATATAAAACCAACATTATACAAAAAACAAAAGCAAAAAACAATAAAGACAGAAACAAAGAAACCTAGTGCCACAACTAAACTCCTGTCAGGATGGAGCATCCTGCCAGCATAGTTATGGGGGGTAGGAGTAGACTGGCATACCTGCAGGGTCGTTATGTTGATTAGAATTGTGTAGTTGAACGGGCTGGTGCCAAGGTCAGGCCGAATAGTGCTGTCAGCTTGTTAACGAGGGACTTGTGGCTGGGAAGTATGGAAATGGTGAGAGCATAGGGAAGGGCTGTCATGGAGTGACTCCCCCAATGGGGGAGGGCTAGAGGAGGTAAATACCATTTGGCGTGGGCTGGTTCTCATTCTAGTCTTTGCATTGGAAAGGATCACTCGCTTTAATAAAGAACTCTTTCAAATTTCTAGCTGTGCTCCTGTCCTCTGAAGATGCCAGCCACAGCGACTGGTGAAACGTTAGGAACCAGAACTGCCAGAACACGGCCACACAGCCCGGAAAACCCACAACAACCAACTCTTTCAAATCCTTGATGGCCTTCTCTGAATTAATAGCTGAAGGATCAGGACCATCACAACTCCCTTGGTGCAGCCTACAGCACTGTCTTCCAACTCTGACTTACCCTATTCCAGTGCTTGGGGGAAGAGTCAAGATCTGCAATGGAAGCCTTGGTAGACACTTCTAGGAATCTAATCCGATAAGACAGTTTTCTGTCTCTTCTGCTATATCTACCCTAATAATTGCATAGCAGATTCATACAACACTATTGTTTTCATATTTGATTTCAGTATAGAAGTAAAATGTACCTTTTGTCATGAATTCAGTGACAATGTAGATGGGCTCCTCAGACACTACAGCATAAAGTGGAACAAGTTTATCATGCCTTAATTTCTTCATGATCTGAGCTTCTTGTAAGAAAGCCTCTGGCATCATTGTACCAGGTTTTAGTGTTTTGATTGCAACTTTTGTAGTTCCGTTCCATGTACCTACGGAATTAGTGGAATTAATGCATTATATTATCAGTTACAATACAAAGATTTTCAGTGTAATATAAATATTGCAGCAGGGTCAGGTGCATGTAAAATAATACATTTTAAAAAATGTTGAATAGAAGTTAAAAACAATTTTCCAGTGCCTTGAGTCTATGAAATGAGTCTGTGAAGTCCAGTATTGTCTATAGCAGCCTTTCTCAACCTTTTGACCCTGAAGGAACCCTTGATATATTTTTCAGGCCTCGGGAAACCCCTGCACTTTCAGGCTCAAATATAGGCCAGAAGTTACAAAATCATTATATTCCTTTCATGTGTAGACCTGTATATATGCATTAACAGTGTTCTTAAACTAAAAATAAAGAATGAAACTTACCTCTTTAATGTGAAGTTGCCCCAATCTGAAATAATTTTTTAAATAAATCGTGATCTCCCAGGGAACCCCTAGTGACGTTCCACGGAACTCTGGTTGAAAAACCCTGGTCTATAGTGATTGACAGTGGTTCTCCAAGGTCTTAGGCAGATGTTTTCCAACTCAGCAACCTAAGATCCCTTCTAAAATTTGGAGGTGGCAGGGTCTGGAACTGACCTCTGATAGACAGAGCACTTAGATTTAATGATAGAGTTATGGTTCTCCCCCATGTGATACTTACCCATCCATACTTCACCAAAGCACCCTTGGCCCAGCTTAACTTCTAACCGCAAAGATTCTCTAGGGATTTCCCAGGCATCCTTTGCTAAACCCTGTGTCTGAGGTTTCACAGTTGGACACACAGTTGTTAATTTATGACACAGGCCATCAGCATGATCTAGCAATCAGAAAAATATTTCTTATATAGTCATATATTTTGAAGCATGCAGTTTTCAGAAATATATTCATCAGACTATAACTTACTTTTAGGATCAGCTGTAGAATTTAGAACCTACCTGTATAGTGTTTGACCAGCTTTTGTAAAGATTCAAATTGTGCTCTTGTTGTTATATAATATCCACCATTGTCAAGTTTTCTAATTTTATAGTGTTTCACATTATCACCTCTAATCTCATCCCAGTCACGTATAGAAAGGGAATAAGCACCTAGAAAAAAATATATATGTTTGCTTCGGTAAACATACGTATTTATGAGCAAAGTAAGAGTTGTCCTTTGCCCTACTAAGTAATAACATTAAAGACAGATACCTTTTGTGGTTTCACTCTCTCGGACTAAAAAGATACCACGCTGGTTCCCAGGATTTAAAAGTAATCTTTCTGCATCTTTCCTGCCCATTTTACCAAAATACCATCTAAAAGGTTCAAAGAGAAATATGTTCAAGAAAAGATTCAGTTGCAATATTTGATTAACATAGCAATGAAAAGATATTATATTACAAAGACAGGACTGCAGAGTATTTGTTATAACAGGGGCTTTCCATATAATTCCACCTCTGTACTTTTAAAATGGATGAGAAATCAATGGCTGTTTCTAAATGGGATATGATATAAGGATCACACAGAGTCTTCTATAGGCCAAGATATAATCTAGTATTTTTATCCAAAAAAACAAAACATTTTCTTTTGCTTCCTGTTGTATTGGCTAATAATGCATTGGAGCTGAAGCATTAAGGGATCATAGGTGACATCTGGTTTCCAAAGGCAACTGTAACCATTCCTATGAGGACAGTACTCCCACCTTAGGCTTTCCTGCATGCCAGGACAACAAAAGAGAAAGAAACTCCCAAAGTTTATAAGCAATTCTGGGTCAGGGGAACTTCACCAATATGCTTAGAAATTCCGTATTTTTCTAAGCTCTGAAACTAGATTTGAGGAAGCAGATGGGCTTGTGGCAATTTCCACACTATTCTGATGGAGGAGCAACCAACCATCTAAACCCATGACCGCACTATCCTTAATAACTAGCCAGAAGCTATTGTTAAATATGAAAAAGCTGCCAAACAATGAAGACATTATAAATGATTCTTCTGTCAGGCTTTCTTACAGCATTATATAATAGATATGTAGTAGTATGCTGCACTTAAGCATGTATATAAAATATACTTTCATTTAAGCTATTTTCAAAAACAACCTAATGCATTAGAATTTGTGTAAAGATTAAAAAACTTGGTGGAAAACACAAATGGAAAGCAATCCCTAGTCCAGAGCTTTCCAAACTGTGTGTCGGGGCACGTTAGTGTGTCGGCTGCAGTGTCTCTGTGTGTCAGGGCTGCTGCTGCCTCGGAGCCCTGCCAGGATTCCACGCAGGTCCTAGTGCCTGCCTTGTGCCTTGCTGCCTCCAAACCTGCTGTGATTCCGCGCAGGTCCTAGTGCCTGCCTTGTGCCCTGCTGTAAGAGTGTGTTGCGAAATGATGCCCTGCTGTAAAAGCGTGTCGCGAAATGATGCATGTCTAAAAAGTGTGTCACCAACATGAAAAGTTTGGAAAGCTCTGCCCTAGTCATTTTTGTGATTGACTTTGCAGGACAAATAAGTTCAATATTTGAGCTGTTCCTTTTCCGTCACTACATTATGATTTTCAGAGCTCTTGAAGACATTCTGAAGCATTGGCAAAGATGGACAATGTGTATTTTTAATCCACTTCCTCAAGTTTAGTTCACATAATAATAATAATAATAGTCACTCCATACATACCAAATCAACTAACTGACTGGCAACAGCTTCCATTTCCAAGAGTTCTAAAGGCCCTAAGCAGCCAGAAACATGTAAGCTTTCAAAATTTGCATTTCTGTTGTACAGCACGCAAGATTTGGCACCACCACTATTCCCATAGTTATGCTTTAAGATTTAAATGCAGTTGAACAAGATCAGTTGTATCTACTGCAGGGCTCTGAACACACATCATACAGATTTGGAATGTTTTGAACAGAAAACTGTTCCTTCAGAATAGGCTGCAATGTGGCAATAATGGTATCAGCATCAACTCATATAAACACGTGTGAAACTGAACTATTTATTCTAAAAAATAATCTAAAAATACTTTTTAAGAAAACCAGTCTCCTCTAGGTAAAACATAATAATCTTTTAAGAGATTAATTTTAATTAATTTTTAATTCATATAAGTACAGTACTCTAATTGAAGTCCTCATATCTAATAAGTCTTCTGGATAGACTTACTAGATTCTACTGAATTCTACCGAAAAATTACAGGAAAAATGATTAAGGACATTATAAAATCTTACTCTTCTGCTTGAATGGAATCTGCAGGAGCCACGTAATTGCTAGGGATGTAGCCATTCTTTCCTGTTGCAATAGATCTTGCTTCCCACCAGTCTCCTTCTCTGGGGGGGGAGGGAGGTCAGGGAAAAAAGTAATTACACTGAATATATATGAACAACAATAATAAACTCATTTTCAATTATGAAATACTGTGAACAGATACATCACTATTGTCTTAGCTTAGCTTTCTGTTTACGTTTAGGAAATGGCAAGCCAGCTAGACCTTACTATATATAAATAATGTTTTTCCTATTTAGGGGAATACTATGCAGTAGGAAGAAATGTCTGTCTTTTCTCTAGTAAGCATGTGACCAATAAATAAATGAGGGATTTAAAAGAAAATTCTCAAAAGTTCTGATCTTTCTCAAATCTTACTAATTTCAACAAAGAATGGACATTTTACAGAAGAATAACTGAAAAAAATCTCTTAATAAGGAGATGAAAAATGATCATATTCAGAGAATACAGTTCCATCTTTAACAGATACTGGAATCTCTCTGCTGCTAAAACTAGAATTGGAATTAATTAATTAAATCTACTTCTGAAAGTACCTTATTGCAAGTTGCCATATAAAATGAACATTTATGGTTGCATGTATGTACCTGTCTTAGAAGTAAAAATAAAAGCAATATTATATTAAAAGCATATGTATAATCCAATTTATCTTTATATCCTTCCAGACTGCTCTGTTCTGTGGAGAGTAATGAAGATGACCTTGATGGAGATATGCAAGCTCCGTTGCCAAAGCAACAAGGATAAAACATTTTTACTGTCCAGAACATCCAGATAATGTTCAGTAGCGGCTCATACAGACACTTGCCTAATTCACTGAATTATAAGGAGGAGGAGGAGATACAACACAATCAGACTTGTAAGATTGAAGTTAGCCCCAATAGATAGACCAGTACAAAAAATTAACTCCACAGGAAGGCTAAAACTACTTTTATTGAGATTGGCTATAATAACGGAATCTTGCAAGTCTGATTATGTTGTATCTCTTCCTCCTTCTTATAAGGTAATTTTCCTTACTCTCTACACCTCTTATTCTCTTATGACTGAATGCTTTTGCCTATCAGCAGCCATTCCATTAGGACAGTGCTTTCCAAACTGCCGCCGTTGGCGACACACCAACAGCGGCAGCAGGGGCGTGCGTGCGGCAGCGGCATGCACGGTGGCGGCAGTGGCCTTGTGTTTTCCGCTAAAACGCAGAAGCGCTGATGGTGCGCCGCTGCCGTCGCTGTGCATGCCGCCCCGCGCACCCCCGCCATGAACGTCCACTTCCGGGTTGTGTCACGGCACACTAAACTGTGTTGCGACACACTAAAGTGTCACGACACACAGTTTGGAAAGCTATGCATTAGCATATGTGAGGTAATGTCAATGGCTAACAGTGTGCACTTGAGTTCATAAGTTGACTACAATACTTACGTGTTATTGATTATCTGAAAGCGTTCACCCTTCTTGAATGAAAGATCATCTGTAGTTCTTGCTTCATAATCATACAAGGCCACAAAAACAGTAACACCCCCTTAGGGAAACCCAAAATATGGCATTAATACTTTTTCCTAGACAAGGCAAATACATGCAAACCAAATTACACATGTTTATTTATTTATCATATTTATATCCCGCCCATCTCCCCCACAAGGAGGGACCCTGGGCGGTTACGTTGTGTAGTACACAAAAGCATTTCACCAATTTTACTCTGAAGAAGATAGCTAAATAGTCTTACTGAAAAGTGAGGAATGTTTGTAGTTTTAAAATAAAAACATTGCCTGAACCCATTCACTGATTTCAGAGTGGTCTAAGGCTGCAACGGCAGTTGAGGCAACCTATACATTTGATTAAATAAGTTAAATATATTACTAAGAAAAACTTATTCAACATTCTCTTTGTTAAAACAACCACAAACCACAAAAGTTGTTTTTCACGTTAAAGTTATGAGACTAGCTCTCTATATGTTTGTAGAAAACATATGAATAGGAAATTGGGATGAGTTCACATTCTTATCCTATTCACTCCCAACTGCTATATGTTGACCAGAAAGGTCTACAGCAGTGTTTTTCAAACTTGGGAACTTTAAGATGTGTGGACTTCAACTCCCAGAATTCCCCAGCCAGCATTCTGGGAGTTGAAGACCATACATCTTAAAGTTGCCAAATTTGAAAAACACTTGTCTAAAGTAAAGGTATATCAGTTATTAAACACAGCTACAATCCTCAATGGGACCGAGAATTCTAATTCTATTGTGCTTCAAGATCCATGAATAAAGTTGCCACAGTACGTCAAATTCTGCCAATCTTTCTTGTTAAGGTTAAGAATGGAGAATCAAAGCCAGTATGACATCCATGGTTTCCATTTTACTTTTCCAATACTTTTTCCAAAAATATAGATATTTGTACACTGGATTCTTTTGTCAAAGCTAGCCTGTGATAGTTATATCATATGTTGATAGAATATTTTTTGTCTAAAAATCCAATAAACAAATCTCTATTAAAAATTAGCAAGGTTTCCAGCTTTATGATTAGCATTTATATTCAAATACTCAAATGCCTTTCAAGCATTTGGGAGAAAATAGTAACATAAATTTGCAGGAATGCAGTAATCTTCTTTGATATATTTTGCAATGCTAATTCTGTTTTTTGCCAATAGAAGCTCTGAACATAAACTGCCAATTGGAGAATGATGAACTAGCCTGAAGCATTTGGAATGGATGTAGAGGTTGACAGCACTCTTTCTACTAAGAAACCTTCCATTAATAAATATTTCTGTTGCAGCTGCTATCCATCATTCAGGTCAGCACACACGAAGGCTCACATAACAATATAAATAGGAGTACTAACCTAACATGAAGATACCGTGATATGGCTTTGATTCTAGACCCAAAACAGAATCTTTTTTCCCACCTGATGTTCCCACCAATTTAACCGGTCCATGGATTACTAACAGTAAAGTAAAGTAAAGGTTCCCCCCGCACATTTGTGCAGTCGTGTCCGACTCTAGGGGCCGATGCTCATCTCCGTTTGTTAGCCGAAGAGCCAGCGTTGTCCGAAGACGCTTCCACGGTCATGTGGCCGCATGATGTGCGTAGAACGCTGCTACCTACCCACCGAAGTGGTACCTATTAATCTACTTGCATTTGCATGCTTTCGAATTGCTAGGTTGGCAAGAGCTGGGGCTAGTACGGGAGCTCACTCCGTCACGCGGGACTAGGGATTCAAACCTCCAAATCTGCGATCTTCCGATCGACAAGCCTGGCGTCTTACCTGCTGAGCCACCACGCCCCCGAGCCACCAGATTATCCTGTTAATAATCTGTCAACTGAACTCATATACTTTCATGAAGAAAATACTGTAAATTGTTAAAAACTGTATAACTTGCAAACTGTCAGAAACTGTATACTTCCAACTGTTTTATCTGTAGGCAATACATAATTCCAGAATTACACGCTTCAATTAACATGCTAATATATTACTATACTATGTATAAAGGAACTTAAGATCATGAATTAATTCCTCACAAACATTTTATACTAATAATTCTGTTAGCATATTTCAAATTAAAGGAAGTCTAGAAATTTATAAATTAACAAAGTTATAAACTTGGATTTTACTGACTTATAAAGTATAACCAACATTTATATTATATAAACTCAATAACTTCAGTGTCCAAAGAAAGCAAAGTAATGCTTCCAGGGGAGGAATGGTAGACTAAAGACATCTCCACAGAAGTGGAGCCAACGACCATGGCAAAGACCAAGGAACCATTTTCTGGCACTATAATAATCAATCACTTTATCTTGTCCATCCATGTGATTTACTTGGTAAAATACAGGAGTGGTTTACCATTGCCTTCTCCAAGGCAGTATGAATTGATGCCTTTGCCATTGTCACTAAAGTGTCATATACCTCAGGCATCTTCCTATATTGCTGCTGCCCAATATAGGTGCCTGCTTGCTTCAGTTGGGTAGCTGGGGTGATCTTCATGCCTTGGATGACACTTCTGGGATGTACACTTCTTGGAGTATATATGCTTGGTGTACATTCATGGCATAATTCATTTACCCCTCCTAGGAACTCTCTGAGGGTTCTGAAGAGGATTAAGAGATGCCCAGAGCGCCGCTAGTGGAAGCGTCTTCGGACAACGCTGGCTCTTCGGCTAACAAACGGAGATGAGCACCAGTCCCTAGAGTCGGACACGAGTGCACAAATGTGTGGGGGGAACCTTTACCTTTACCTAGAGCGCCTCTGGAGGAAGACAAAGACTGAATCCAACTGAACACAAGCTAGAGCCGCTATTAAGGTCTAACTTGTGGCGGTAAGAGCGGCAAAACATCAATATTTCTCTGCTCTTATTGCATCCACGGAATGCCATCCGGCAGCCCTCTTTAAGATTACCCAATCCCTTTTAGGGAAAGGGGAGTCAGAAACCCATCTCCAGGGCCGTGCGGAAGAATTTTCTGGGCATTTACAGGAAAAAATCGCTCGGATTCGTTCCAGGTTGGACTCTGTGTGTGAGAGAGTCTGAGGAGATACCCAGGGAATGTACTTAACTTGTTAACTGGGAATGGTTCGAACCTGTTGGATCTGAGGAAGTGGACAGAGTTCTCCGGACTGTAAATGCCACCACCTGTCAATAAGATCCATGTCCCTCCTGGCTGGTGAAAGCAGCTTGGGAGGTGACTTGTAGTTGGGTCCAGACGATGGTCAATACATCCTTGAGAGAGGGGGTGTTTCCGGCAGCTTTTAAGGAAGCGCTGGTGCACCCCCTCCTCAAGAAACCATTACTGGACCCTACTGTACTGAATAACTTTCGTCCAGTCTCCCACCTCCCCTTTTTGGGGAAGGTAGTTGAGAAGGTGGTGGCATTGCAGCTCCAGAGGATTCTGGATGAAACGGATTATCTGGACCCCTTTCAGTCACGTTTCAGGCTTTGTCATGGGACGGAAACTGCATTGGTCATGCTTATGGATGATCTTTGGTGGGAGCGAGATGGAGGCAGTGCATCCATTCTCGCTCCTCTTGACCTCTCAGCAGCTTTCGATACCATCGACCATGGTATCCTTCTGGAGCGGCTCAGGGAGTTGGGGGCGGGCGTCATCATGTTGCGTTGGTTCGCCTCCTTCCTCCAGGGCCGGTCCCAGTCGGTGTTGATTGGAGCGAGAGATCCAGCCTGCGGACCCTTTCTTGTGGGGTCCCGCAGGGCTCGGTACTCTCTCCGCTCCTTTTTAACATCTACATAAAACCGCTGGGCGAGATCATCCGTCACCACAGGGTGAGGTATCATTAATATGCTGATGATACTCAATTATACATCTCCATCCCGGGTGAAGTAAGTGATGCAGTGTCCACCCTGTCCAAATGCCTGGGGGCTGTAGGGGCCTGGATGTGGAAAAACAGGTTCCGACTGAACCCTGGTAAGACGGAGTGGCTGTGGATTAATGGCTCCTCGGTATCTAGGAAATTGTCATCTTTAGTTCTGGATGGGGTTGCACTACCCCAGACAGACCCGGTGTGTAACTAGGGGGTCCTCTTGGACTCATGACTCCTGCTTGAAGAGCAGGTGGCAGTCATGGCCAGGAGGGCCTTTGCACAACTTCGTGTTGTGCGCCAGTTACGACCCTTCCTGGAACGTGAGGCCTTTCGAACGGTCCCTCATGCTCTGGTTATCTCCCATATAGACTACTATAATGCACTCTACATAGGGCTACCCTTGAAGAATATCCGGAAGCTTCAGCTGATCCGGAATGCAGCCGTGCGGACAATTTTGGGTGTCCTTAAGCAGACACATGTAACACCTTTGTTGTGTGAGCTGCACTGGGTTCCAGTTTGCTTCCGGGTCCAATTCAAGATGTTGGTTATGACCTTTAAAGCCCTTCATGGCATGAGACCAGGCTACCTAAGGGTCCGTCTCATCCCCATTATATCGTCCCATCCCATCCGGTCATGCAGAGAGGCCATGCTATGGACCCCATCAGTTAAAGAATTCCATCTAACGGGGTCACGGAAGCTTGCCTTCTCTGCAGTAGCCCCTGCTCTGTGGAACATTCTCCCCCCGGAGATAAGACAGTCCCCCTCGCTCCTGGACTTCCGGAAAAAACTCAAGACCTGGTTTTGTCAACATGCCTGGGGCGGGAAGAAGAGTGTACATTCCTGAGGATGGCTGACGCCTTAGGGTGGCCCTAGAGTGCCCTTTCCATGGTTTTAAAGAAGATACCGCCATCTGGATTTTATTATATTTATTATATTCACGAATTGTTATTTTAATGTTTATTTAACTCTATTTATATTTGTAGGATAGTTAATTATATTTGACTGTAAACCGCCCAGAGTCCCTCTCGGGGGAGTTGGGCGGTGATAAATCGAATAAAAATAAATAAACTCTCCCATGCCCACAATGTGGCAGCATAGCAGGACTTGAGGATTGTACTTCAATTAAGCCCCCTAATTGAAAGAGGGAATAGTTCACATCATTTCCACCCTAAGGCCTGATGAAAAGCTGGGTTCTGAATTATTAGAAATTCAATATATACTACAAACGTTTTCCTTTAGGAATCTTTTTTGGCTGCAGTTAGACCAGGGCATTCATATGGAAAACTTAAATATCTAATCTGAGTTCTACTTAAAGCACTTTTTAACTGCCTGGGTTTGTAAAGAAAAAGACATTTCACGATATGCATGTATTTTTTTTTCTAAACACTTACGTCGATTATAGATGATCATTTCTGCAAAGTGACTTCTTGTTACTGCTACCATAGCACAACTCCAAACCAGCTAATGTAGTGTCCAAATATAATGTGTGTATGTGTGTGGAGTAGTAGTGGTGTTGGGAAGCTTGCCACAGGAATGCTTTTGGAAGCTTTGCAGTTTAGCAAAAAGATTAACGAGAGGTTGATAGAGGTTTTTCAAATTATGAGGAAATTCCTCGAGCACTAATGCATATTGTTGTTACACAAGGTGTCCACAAATTCAAGTCTGAAGAGGTCTAGAACGCTGAGCCCCCTACATTCTATTCCATGCTTGGGATTAGTTTACTGCATGCTGGAATGTTAGCTTCATTATGACATAAATTATGATTATTAGGTACCAAAATGTTTAATTTTCAGATTTTTTAAAGTAACTAGCATGTTTAAATCATGCATAATTTTATTTATTGTTTTGTATAGTCTAGAAGTTGCGAAACCTATTAATATTCCTATATTTTTCCAGAAAAATGTGTTCTAAACATGCATTTTTATTAAATGAATTAGCAACTGACTAAATGAAAGAATGCAACTCAAAATAGGGAAACTTCAAGGTTATTGTTGATATTTTTTCAGGTGACTATCTTTATGATTTTTAAATTTCAATTTAAGAAGAAACAAATGATTTTCAGTATCTACAGTGGGGCAAAAAAGTATTTAGTCAGCCACCAATTGTGCAAGTTCTCCCACTTAAAAAGATGAGAGAGGCCTGTAATTGACATCATAGGTAGACCTCAACTATGAGAGACAAAATGAGAAAACAAATCCAGACAATCACATTGTCTGATTTGGAAAGAATTTATTTGCAAATTATGGTGGAAAATAAGTATTTGGTCACCTACAAACAAGCAAGATTTCTGGCTCTCACAGACCTGTAACTACTTCTTTAAGAGGCTCCTCTGTCCTCCACTCATTACCTGTAGTAATGGCACCTGTTTGAACTTGTTATCAGTATAAAAGACACCTGTCCACAACCTCAAACAGTCACACTCCAAACTCCACTATGGTGAAGACCAAAGAGCTGTCGAAGGACACCAGAAACAAAATTGTAGACCTGCACCAGGCTGGGAAGACTGAATCTGCAATAGGCAAGCAGCTTGGTGTGAAGAAATCAACTGTGGGAGCAATAATTAGAAAATGGAAGACATACAAGACCACTGATAATCTCCCTCGATCTGGGGCTCCACGCAAGATCTCACCCCGTGGGGTCAAAATGATCACAAGAACAGTGAGCAAAAATCCCAGAACCACTCGGGGGGACCTAGTGAATGACCTGCAGAGCTGGGACCAACGTAACAAAGGCTACCATCAGTAACACACTACGCCGCCAGGGACTCAGATCCTGCAGTGCCAGACATGTCCCCCTGCTTAAGCCAGTACATGTCCGGGCCCGTCTGAAGTTTGCTAGAGAGCATTTGGATGATCCAGAAGAGGATTGGGAGAATGTCATATGGTCAGATGAAACCAAAGTAGAACTGTTTGGTAGAAACACAACTCATCGTGTTTGGAGGAGAGAGAATGCTGAGTTGCATCCAAAGAACACCATACCTACTGTGAAGCATGGGGGTGGCAACATCATGCTTTGGGGCTGTTTCTCTGCAAAGGGACCTGGACGACTGTTCCGTGTACAGGAAAGAATGAATGGGGCCATGTATCGTGAGATTTTGAGTGCAAACCTCCTTCCATCAGCAAGGGCATTGAAGATGAAACGTGGCTGGGTCTTTCAGCATGACAACGATCCCAAACACACCGTCCGGGCAACGAAGGAGTGGCTTCGTAAGAAGCATTTCAAGGTCCTGGAGTGGCCTAGCCAGTCTCCAGATCTCAACCCCATAGAAAACCTTTGGAGGGAGTTGAAAGTCTGTGTTGCCCAGCGACAGCCCCAAAACATCACTGCTCTAGAGGAGATCTGCATGGAGGAATGGGCCAACATACCAGCAACAGTGTGTGCCAACCTTGTGAAGACTTACAGAAAACGTTTGACCTCTGTCATTGCCAACAAGGATATATAACAAAGTATTGAGATGAACTTTTGATATTGACCAAATACTTATTTTTCACCATAATTTGCAAATAAATTCTTTCCGAATCAGACAATGTGATTGTCTGGATTTGTTTTCTCATTTTGTCTCTCATAGTTGAGGTCTACCTATGATGTCAATTACAGGCCTCTCTCATCTTTTTAAGTGGGAGAACTTGCACAATTGGTGGCTGACTAAATACTTTTTTGCCCCACTGTACATTATTGAAAATTATGTTGTTGGATTATAAAATACAAGCATGACAGTAAAATACACTAGTCTTTTATTTACTGAGGCATTTTAAAGGGATGTCCACTTGTTTTTGGCTTTTCAAGTCCATCCAAAGATTTGAGACTTCTACAAATGAAGTTGATTACCATAAAGCCTTGCAAGGAACTGATTAAAAACTGGGTATAAACTGTGAGTGGTGGCAAAATCTGTAGCCTTTCGTCACAATACTTCTATGCCAGAGGTGTGTTGAGAAGCTTCCAGGACACTGCACATTTATTCAATACTACCCTTCAGCTTCTGGTCTTGGAGAGCTGCAACATTTGGTAGGGTGATCGTTTCTTATATCACTGTATGAATATCATCCCCTACTCCAGATAAAAAGGTGACTACCCACCCATCAGTTTGAATCACATAGGACATCATGAAAAACTAGTTACTTATTTGTAACTGAGGTTCTTTAAATGGTCAGGTGACATTAATTTTTCCTTAGGGTTAAAGGAATCATTGGCTTCATCTTAGTGAGGATTAGGATTAATGGAATCTACACCTAGATGTGCATGATATTCACAGAGGACAGAGTTCTGCAAAAAATATTTAAGTTCTACAAAGTTTTCAAGTTTGCATCAATGCAAAACCTGTATGTATGAATTTATGGATGGTCTCTTGAAGAATCTGTTACACATAAGCAACTAGTCAGTTTCAGTCCTACATAAAAACCTGGGAAGTTGATAAACATGCTAAAGAGGAGAAGTCAACCATCAGTACAAAAGCTGGGACAGCTGGTGCGGAATGTTGACTTGCACACATTTTCTAATGTATTTATTTTTTAAACATCTTTTGCACATTGCTTGGGGCACAGGACACTTATATCTGTTTGCAGCAAAACCTGCTCAAGCTTTTCCCTAGTACTGCTTGAATTTTGTACAATCTTACATTAGTTTTCTGGCAGGAAGGAAAATACATTGTTAACACATAACACATTTTAGACCAAATCACATGCAACTCTTGTTTCAGTACTATTGTTTTGCTATCTGATAATAATTTTAAGACTATGCTTACCTGTCAGACTATTAGGATATGGACATGGTACTGAGGAAAATGAGGAAGATGCTCCTCCAAAAGGTGTCATAACAGATGACCCACCAAAAGGAGTCATGGAATGGCTATTAAAATTAACCGATGATCCTTTTACTGTAGGTGGTTGATTAGCCTGGGTTGAATCGGATCCGTAATGGCTGACAGGGGAAGTAATGGTCTCTGGTGTATTCTCAGTTCTATATTTCATGGTAGGACCTTTATCTTCCTTACTCTTAATGCACCCCATGGTCTTTCCTGTAGAGAAAACAAAGGATAGTATTGCATGTCAATATTTCATTATTGCTTAAACTTTACTAAATATTGAGAATAATTTGGAGATCTGTGTTTTAGACTGAGACATACAGTATGTATTTTCTAAAACAAAATAGATTTTAAAGACTTCTGTCTACACTTAGCTGTATTCAGTTGATTTCATAATTACCATACTTTATCACAACCAAAGGCCAGAAACATAAAATGCTACTAAAGATAATAGAATCAAATAAAACATTGGATAACATCAAGGTAGTCAGCAGATAAACTGAGGTATAACTAAGGAAGACCTTGCATTAGTTGGTGCCTCATTTTCACTGCTGCTGCACAGAATCTTGCTACAATCCAAGCTGTACAGGATTTGAAATCTGAAAGAAGTTAATATAAAAGTTGTCTATTCTTCCAGGATACTGAGGAAGCAGGGCAATATAAATGTTACAGATGTCAGTAAAATAACATGTTATTTTCAGTAACATATAACATATATTCAATAACATGTTATTTTCAGTATCTCTGGTTCTGCATGGGCAAACTCGTTGCTCATAAGGGATCTTAGAATATCTTCTCTGTTATAATATTAAGGGCCAAATATTATCCTAGCCTAGTAAACAAGCTTTCTTTAACTTGGGAAATGTAAGTAAGGAGAGAGAGCTGGCTGCTTCCCTAAGAAACTTTGCCACTCAAGTCATGCTTCTCTATGCCAAATGTTTATTTCCATATTATTTAATCTTTGCAGAAATGTATATCTGACATGGTCATATCCTAAGGATCTTATGAACCCTGCTGATAATCCACATCATTCATTTGTGTTCTGTAACATCATTCCAGCTTGATGAAAAGTCATCACGCATTATTACTGGAAGTAAACCTGAGGGGAAGAAATGAAGGTTTAGTCAGTAGTTTAAAATCAGTCTCCATGCCCTGCTTTCAATGTTAGGCATTCCTGTTTCTAACCTAAGAAGAGCATTAGCTGCCCCTCTGGGTGCAACGAGAATAGACCTTAGAAATTTGGTTTGAACATATATCCATGCCATCCATATCTTAATTCATGACCCTCCAAATTCAATAATTTTTAATTTAAAAAAATTGCATGATGGCTGTTGAAGATTTTGATCATGGTGGGCCCTCCAGATTCCCTTGGGACAGAAAACCACTTCCAAGAAATTTAAAGGTATGAATCTGCTTAATTGGATTCCTCTCTATGTTCCATCTTTGTACTTTGGCCTTTCTGGCAAAGTCCATAACTTTAGATTTTTGGAAGTTAAGTACAAGTGTAATGGTAGTGGGAAAGACCTTGGGAGACTGGGCAAAGAGACGCTGCCAAGGAAACGGTCAGATAAGAGACAGCACAGCCCACAACTGGATAGTGGGTGGGACAAGAGGCTCAGATGAGACCCTCCCTAGTTTCTCAGGCAAGGAGAATCTAAAGGAGACGGGGGGAGGATTGTACTTTGAGACTTGCAAGATTCTGTCAATGTAGCTTTACAATAAAGTAGAATTAGCTCATCTGATTGTGATTCCTATCTGGTTTACCCCAGGAGGCTGACAACAAGCCTATCCCGTTTGCAGTACTAAACTATAAAAAATATTACCTATAGAACTCATTGTGTATAGCAGTATTGGGGTCTTGTGGCCTGCTAATTTGGGGGGCATGGCAATCTGAATTGTTCACTGATTTGATCATAGAATTAATAAACAAATTAAATAGGGCAGGGACCAGAATAAATCCCTGCTGCACACTTCAGCATCAGAAAGTTGCTTTGACTGTTATTCCACAACAGTTGTATCATACTCTGAAGGAAGAACTGGAATACAAATTCTGGTTCAAATAAAGAAGATCCCTATTCATACAGGTATTTCTGACCTTATCCCATAGAATCTTTCTAGCTATTAAGTCAAAGGCAAATTTAAAGTCAAAGAATCACTTTATAAAGGTGATTTCAATTGTATACATACTTCCAAGTAAAGGTAAAGGTTCCCCTGCACAGTCGTGTCTGGCTCTAGGGGCCGGTGCTCATCTCCGTTTGTTAGCCGAAGAGCCAGCATTGTCTTAAGACGCTTCCACAGTCACGTGGCCGGCATGACGTGCACGGAACACTGTTACCTTCCCACCAAAGTGGTACCTATTAATCTACTTGCATTTGCATGCTTTCGGATTGCTAGGTTGGCAAGAGCTGGGGCGAGTGCGGGAGCTCACTCCATCACGTGGGGCTAGTGTCTCGAACCTCTGAACTTGCAACCTTCCGATCGACAAGCCTGGCTTTTTAACCGCTGAGCCATCGCGCCCCATATACTTCCAAACAAGGTAGCAAATACCAAAATATATTAATACCTAATATATTTGATACTAATACCTAATACCAAAATATAATCTACAGTTGATCAACCTTCTCTAAAGCCAGGTCTCTTCATCCCCTAAAATATCTTCTGATTCCAACCAGGCCCGCAGGTTTATTACTAGATGCATTGGCTATAATTTACTTACAACACTTAGTAGAAGGATAGGTCTATAATTATCTGGGTCTTCCTTATTGTCTTTCTTGTAAATATGGACTATTCTTGCTACCCGATCACTGCAGACTGTAGGTATCTGCCCTGTTTGATCATTACATGTAAACAGAGACGCTAACAAGGGTGCTCTTCATCACTTCAGGTAAGATAGGATCATTACCCTGGGGGCCTTTCCAGTCTTAAATTATTTTATCTGTTTGACCACTTCTGCTAAAATAACTGGAGGCCAGCTATCCAGGGTGTAAAATCAAATTATGCACCATCACTATTGTAACTGGGGTCAGTATACGAAGCTCTATAATGTGCTTCCCATGCTTGGAAAGGAACCTGTTTGGCTGGGCTCACCGGCCCTTAGACAGTAATTTAGGAAAAGAGAGAGGTGTTCTTTTGCCCAATGGAAAAAAATGGCTATTTCATAATTTTAAAAATTGAGATTTTAGCGTCTAAAACTACTAAAAGCCCTTCAACCACAACTTTAAAAATGATCAGGCTTAGATTGTGATATATTTCATACCCCTTAAATTAAAAATGTCAAGTATAATATAAATATAGCCATTCATTTTAATCAATTAAAATTAGACTATCTTCAGTAACTTCATTTTTTTCTTTTATAAAATGTTATTTATATGGTTTGACACTGCCACATGCCAACTAGACTAATGCTGAAATGATATGCCTGATGGTAATTAAGCTGAGTGTACATCCAAGCATTGAAAGTTATGTTTCTATTAGATATGCTGAATTAGAACATAGTCATATATGGATATTGGTATTAAATAATGTGGGCGTGGTGGCTCAGCAGGTAGGATGCCAGGCTTGTAGATCGGAACATCGCAAGTTCGGAGGTTCGAATCCCTAGCCCTGCGTGCGGAGTGAGCTCCCGCACTAGCTCCAGCTCTTGCCAACCTAGCAATTCGAAAGCATGCAAATGCAAGTAGATGAATAGGTACCACTTCGGTGGGTAGGTAACAGCGTTCCGCGTGCGTCATGCCGGCCACATGACCGTGGAAGCGTCTTCGGACAACGCTGGCTCTTCGGCTAACAAACGGAGATGAGCACCGGCCCCTAGAGTCGGACACAACTGCACAAATGTGCGGGGGGAACCTTTACCTTTTACAGTGCAATTGCTTACAATTAAATTAGCATTTGTGAGGCAAGCTCTTCCAATTCAATGGTTTTCCTTCAATGAGGAAAATGTTACATATACAGTATGAAGACTTTAAAAATCGGTCTGCAGGAGAACTGATAAAACACAAAACCTAAAAGATTCCTATACAGTACCTTTATGGATTATAGCCAACATGTACACTGACATACAACCAATAGATAAACAGGTCAATTAAACTTAGATTAAGTTTTTTAAAGACACATATTATTTTAAAAAGCATTGTATTCCCAAGAAGATAGCCTAGAAGACTTATCTTTAGCAGCTAGCAGTCTGTAAAGCACCAATGTGGATTTTTCTCATTGCTTGAAAAACAAATACAATCTACACAATAGAGCTATGCAAATCTTAGAAAGGGATGCTTCTAACTCACTCCCACACATTCTTCTTTAAGACTGAAGGTTTTTAGTAGAAGAAATATTGTTCTCAAAACCCCAAAAGTATAAGGGCAATTTATTTATATATGCATACGTACATACATTTATGCAATTTGTATGGTCACCAACTTATAAATTGTGACTCTGGTAGCAAACGTAGGATTAAAAACATAGAAAAAACCTATAAAGAACATAAAAACCACAAAACCACAATATGAGACTAAACCTCAGGGGGTATGCGGTTCCACAGGGAAGGTGCTGCAACCAAAAAGACCTGTCTCCTGCATCTCACTAGACAACATTGATTCATAGAGTGGGCTTCAAGCATGATCACTCTGTTGGATCTTAAGGAACAGGCAGGAACGATCAGAAATAGGAAGTCCTGCAAATAACTCTGCTTTATGCCACAAAGGGCTTTATAGTGGTAACCAGCACCCTGAATTGTACCCAGAAGCCAATAGTGAGCCAAGGCAGCTTGCAAAGTAATGGTGTTAATTGGTGTAACATAGAGTACTCATAACTACACATACTACTGCATTCTGGACCAATTGTAGCTTCCAGATAGTCTTCAAGGGCAGCCACCACCCATTCCCTTAAGGGTGGTGTCTCTCTGTCCCATCTTATACTAAACAAAATCAAGGCAGGGTTATTTTGAGTTTCTTTCTCAAGTTTGCTTCTATCTCTAATGTAATATTTCTGCAAATCACTCCTTGTTCTTTCATACCTTCCCCAAGGTCATCTCTACATTCCTTTACACCAACAGCACACACTCCAGTCCCTCTGAATCTGGCTGTAGTGTACAAGAAAGAGGCCCACTACAACTGTGGCAGGCCTCATAACAGCTGCTGAATGCAGCCAGCCCTCCAATTCACTCCCACTCGGCACTGTCTCCTGGGTCACTGTCACTACCACTGCTCAGGTGGAGATGGAGAAGCAGGTCCAATGAGACACACTGCTTCCACCACCTCCCCAGTAAGCATCACAACCAGCTCTGTAGCCATCACCAGTGCAGTGCCACCAAATCTTCCTCAGCCACGTGATGGTGCCCCAGCATTGTGTGCGAAACAGATGATTGGTGGGGCTTCAGCTGCTGTTGCTCCACTGGTAACTCACTACACAGTCCAGATGTCCAGAGAGCCCACCCAGTCCAGGCCTAGATCAAACCCTAGTAATAACCCTAACCCTAACTGAGCAGATTGTCCACCCAAAAGGCTCTTCTCTTTTAAAAACAGCCACAGGCCTTCAATTTTTCTAAATTAACTGTGAGCAATCCATGATATCCAAGTACATTTAGTTAGTCAGAAAAGAGGATTATACCCATTACATTGAGTTATAATGACAATTACAATAAAGCTTATGCATCCACTTTTGTTTATAAGAGTCTGTTGTTATGCAGTATAAATGCAATTATCAACAGACAGGACACAATTCTGTACTTAAGATTGGTCAGCCTGAGGGACTTTAGAATTTGGCAGAAGGATTTAATCTATGGTATCATCAAAACTACAAGCAAACACATCAGGTACATTTGCACAATACTACACTGATTTTTCTGTTTGAACATCTAGCCATTTTCTGTTTTGTTTTATTTCTTCCAAAGCTTTAGATGCTTTCAATACTTTTTGGACAACATCCAAATTTGTGTCTGGAAGAAATTGACATGTTTATAATGTAATACTATATTCGACAGCAGGTGCAATAGCAAGAGAGAGATGAAGATGTCTTTAAATATTGAAATGGTACATAACCACACGGCATACAAAAATATCTTATTCACACTTATTTTTAGAATATCTGTTTTAAAGCATGACAATTTTCTAGGAAAAACCTGAATAAGGGAAAGCATGGATCATAACTATAATTTAAAAATATTTTAAAGCACGAAAATTGTTTTGAACCTTTTGGGTAGAGTAGAATGCCTTGCCAGTCCACAGTTTAAAGACTCCTTCAACAGTCCTTTTAAAAATGCGCATAGTAACAATTTGGAAAGTAGATACAGCTTAGTGAAAAAAATCACATTAGTCTAAGAATTGTTTATTACAATACACGTGCTGAATCCTCTCACTAAAAGTTAATGGAAACACAGCCTGACCCTGCTGCACCTTTCCTTGGAGACAAGTTCCACTGAATTGAATGGAAACTATTCTAAGTGTAAAGACTTCCAATCACGAATGCTTATCTTTGCCTGAATGGCATGAAATGGACTGTTTTGCTCTGGTACAGCTGTCCTTGAAAATGACTTTTCTGAAAACAATACAATAAACTCACTAACTTTAAAGATTAGTATTAGAATAAAAGCAATGGGAATTTTCAAAGAATATGAATGGGAAACATAAAAAGAAAAAAAGATGCTTCCATTTATAACATTCTCACTTCTATTCATTTTCTTCTTCCCCTCTGCATGTCTCCATCCCAGCCTTTCCTCCTTTTTCATTATTTCACATGCACTGGGAGAGTAAATGAAAAGCAAGTGACAACCACTGTAAGTTATATACAGGGACACAGGCAAGTTTCCTTTAATGGTCTGTCACTTCCTTCCCCAACTGAAAAGCAGGTATAGGAAAGTCAAGCCCTTCATACATGTTAAGCAAAACAGAACATCATGTTTTCATCTGAATACTTTTTGCCTTTGATAGAAGTCCCTGTCTCCCAGAACTTACATGCAGACTTGGGTTTGTGTTTTTCCTCTTTCCATTCTGGGTTGACTACAGACTGAACCAATGACAGTTACATCAGTGAAATAAAATAATACCTTTTCCCTGCTACACTTGGCCTGGTGTAATAAAAAAAATCTAGCAACACTCTGTTATTTTAATACTATTAGAAAGTAGCACTGCTTTTTGACATACTAAAGTGAGGGAAAGCAAGACAGGAGAGCATCAATGTTTAGCTCATCTTCCAGGCCTAATCACACCCCAGGTACCATTATTCATATCTGCAGGAGGACAACTGGTGAGACACATGTAGTGGCTTAAATGCAGAAATTGTTCCTGAAGGAGAGTGGATTAAGTTACACTTTTTAAAAAATGCTATTTTAAAAGACGTAAAAATAATGTAATGAAATTATTATATTCATATTTGGTTAAATAGGGGCATTTATCAATCTAGAACACCCCAAAACTATGCCAACATTAGTTGACAGTGTCTTTTTACAACTTCTTTGACACTCATGCAAAGTTAAATCAATTTGGCACTCTCTCTGCTAACCAATTGTCTCCTTAAAGCCTAAGAACTATTCACTGAGCTGAATTGCTCCATTAAGGACTGTTAGCTGGCATGGGGAAGACGGAGTTGACTGACAATGTGCTTCAGTCACAAAGAAGTTGCAGCAAGATTTTCTAAAAAACACAGTTGGGCTCTCTTTAAATGAAGCTAGCTAAAGAGGATACAAATAAAAACTGTTTCCGGGAGAGGCTGAAGGTTCGGTGGCCTTATGACTTAAGCCATATTTGAAAAAAAAAAACCTAAACATGTGTATATTTCATTTTAAAAGGTAGTCATTAATTAAATAACTTCAGTTACTCTTTTCTCTCTTTTTAAAAAAAAAATCAAAGAAATGTTGTACATTATCAGTTATAAAGAGTTCTTTACAAAATTGTTTGTGGACTGTTAAAGATTCAAATACCTGAGCAACGGTGCAATACTATGCATATAAACTCGGAAATAAATTCCACAGAGTTCAGTGGGGCTACTCACAAATGTAAGTAGATTTATTCCTATAGAATTGCGGTTTACTCAACATGTTTATCAGAAATATGCAACATTAAATGTGTGGTTTGTGTATGTGTATACACACACACAAGATGTGATATGTGATATATATGATATATATGATATATGATATGCACCATATACACCATGCAAATATATCTAATATCTTGAAGGAGACAGTTGGGTGATCCATTTCTGGAAAAGCCATCTTTAAATCCAAAAGAGCTTGGTGGTGATTAAGCACCAATTACCCCTACTGAGTAAAGAGTTTAATAGGACTTACTCCACACTTCAGTCAACCCTGAATTAAACTAATTATTGAGAACTGAGATGCACAATTCCTGCCAAATTATATATTATAATGTGACAGAAAATTATTCAATGGAATAACCCTATTAAGTGCTTTAATTAAATTCATTTTAATTATAAATTTACACTGAATTAAATCAATTTAGTTTTTGCCCTGCCCACATTAGTTATAGAGTGAAATCCCTGAAAAGTTACTCAAAAGCCAAGTACACCTATCAGATGAAAGAGATTATATGCCCCTGCACTGAACTAAGCCAGTTTTAATGTGGCTTTAAATCAGATTTTAGGACTGAAACTGACTTAATAATGCAGATACATAAGGAATAATATAACCATGTTAATTACCCTAACAATTTTCAATACCATGACATTGGTATTGTAGTCACTTTTTCTTAGCCAAATGTAACTGACAGGATTGTTGTAGGGATAAAAAATTGAAAAACGATTCTCACATAAACTGCTTTGAGCTCCTGAAGAAGAAGTAGGATATAAATTTAATGAATTATAAATAGCATCTTTCTGTATTAACAATCCCTATGCAAATTAAAGCTTAGTTGGTGGTTGCCCTTTTACTGATACACTGATTTAAGAAAACAGCAATATAAAACTATTGTTCTGTGTTATATCATTAATTTGAAGTTCTATAGAGTTCAGACGTCTTCAACATTGTTTAATCAACATAATCTTGCAGTGTTTTAAACACCAAACAATAGCCTTGTGGCTACATCTTGCTGTTTTGCAACATAGATGTATTTCTAAAATAGTTAAACATAATTACATTTGTTGTGGCCTAAGCTTTGTGGACTGCAACATGTTTCTTTAAATGTATGAAGTGTTACCATGAATGATAAGTATCTATTTATACATAATGGTGAGAGGAGAAGGATATTATATACTATCATTGAGGTTATCTCTGATGAAAGACTCAGAAAACTACAAAATCATATTTAATAGTAAATGTGTAAAACTTTAAATTGTCCCAAAACTCTCTGTGGGTTTTTGTTTTTTTTATTTTTGCTGCAGCTAACATGACTACCACTTTATAAACACTGTTTAAGATTTACACAAAAACATTAGTTTAGTACTTTAGAGTGAATCTAGACATTGTTGACATCCAGTGACTTCTCAACAACTTAAGAGACATCACAAATATTCTGAAGAGATGGAATAAGTAGTGCCAATAAACTGAAGCTCAAGAAAGCCTAAGTTGCTATTAACTGATCAGAAATTTAGACCATGTGGCACAAATAAACTGGTTTACAGAAAAAATTGGCAAACATTTAAAAATGTAACCATATGAGCAACATATTTAACAATAAGCACATGATGGAGCATCTCCTTTCAGTGGGAGCTAATGAATGTACATCCTATGCCTGATCCAGAATAATGTCCTGTTTATAATTTCTAAGACATTCACCCAACAAATTGACCCATGTGAGAGGGCACACTGTACCTAGAGGATCCATCAGTTAATAATACTAGATTGGTAGAACCCTGAAAAGAGTGTTTTGTATATGGCATTTCAAATCCTTCTATATAGAGACTGCCAAGGCTTTACAGACTACTACTCTACTACATAGAGCTGAAGGCTTTACAGACTACTATTCTGTGGATTAGTGAACTTTATTATTTATTTATTTATTTATTTATTTATTTATAATTCGACTTGTATTTACCGCTCCATCTTCCTGCAAGGGAACTCTGGGCAGTTTACAAAAAAATCGACAGTTAAAATTCAACAATTAAAACAGCATATATAAATACTCTCCAATACAATAAAATTTAAATAAAAAATCCAAGATTTGATGGGTCGATGTTTAAAAGGGCTCTATGGCACCAGCCATCCCGAAGAGGAGCTGTTCCCCCCCCCCCACGCAAGGCGGCAGAACCAGGTCTTTAAGTTCTTTCGGAAGGCCGAGAGCGATGGGGCCTGCCTCACCTCTGGGGGCAGCATATTCCAAAGGGTGGGCGCAACTATCGAGAAGGCCCGCTTTCTAGACCCCGTCAGGTGAAACTCCCTTACCGACGGGATCCGCAGCATGCCCTCTCTAAATGACCGAGTGGGACGGTTCGACGTTATGGGGATGAGACGGTCCCTCAGGTAACCTGGTCCCATGCCATGTAGGGCTTTAAAGGTGATAACCAACACCTTGAATTGGACCCGGAAGCACACAGGTACCCAATGCAGCCGTCGCAGCAAGGGTGTCACATGTGCTGATCTTGGCACACCAATAACTGCGCGAGCAGCCGCATTTTGGACCAGTTGAAGCTTCCGGATACTCTTCAAGGGTAGCCCCATGTAGAGTGCATTGCAATAATCTATATGGGAGATGACCAGGGCATGAGTGACTGTACGGAGGGCATCCTGATCCAGGAAAGGGCGTAACTGGCACACAACACGAAGCTGTGCAAAAGCCCTTCTGGCCACGGCTGCCACCTGCTCTTCGAGCAGTAGCCGTGAGTCCAGAAGAACCCCCAGATTCCGCACTTGATCTGAATGGGGTAGTGCAACCCCATCCAGAACTAAGGATGATAACTTCCTGGATCTACAGGAGCCATCTATCCACAGCCACTCCGTCTAACCAGGGTTCAGTCGAAGCCTGTTGTTCCCCATCCAGACCCCCACAGCCTCCAGGCACTGAGAAAGGGTAGCCACTGCATCACTTACCTCACCAGGGATGGAGATGTATAATTGGGTATCGTCCGCATATTGATGGTATCTCATCCCATGGTGACGGATGATCTCACCCAGCGGTTTCATGTAGATATTAAATAGGAGAGGGGAGAGAACCAAACCCTGCGGCACCCCACAAACGAGGGGGCGAGGGTCGGATCTCTCATCTCCTATTACCACCGATTGGGACCGGCCCTGGAGGAAGGAGGTGAACCAGCGCAGAACTACATCGCCCACCCTCAACTCCCTGAGCCGTCCCAAAAGGATACCATGATCGATGGTATCGAAAGCTGCTGAGAGGTCAAGAAGAGCTAGGATGGATGCACTCCCTCCATCCCGCTCCCGCCAGAGATCATCTGTAAGCGCGACCAATGCAGTTTCCACCCCATATCCCGGCCTGAAACCTGACTGAAAGGGGTCCAGATAATCCGTATCATCCAGGATCCTCTGGAGTTGTAATGCCACCACTTTCTCAACCACCTTCCCTAAAAAAGGGAGGTGGGAGACAGGACGAAAATTGTCCAATATAGTAGGGTCCAGTGATGGTTTCTTGAGGAGGGGGTGCACCAGAGCCTCTTTAAAAGCACCTGGAAATACCCCCTCCCCCAGAGATGTATTAACCATCACCTGGACCCATCCACATGTCACCTCCCGGGCTGCCTTTACCAGCCAGGAAGGGCATGGGTCTAGATGACATGTGGTGGCCCTTACAACCCGAAGGATCCTGTCCACTTCCTTAGGTCCAACAGGATCGAACTGTTCCCAGATAACCGGGCAAGGACGTTCCCTCGGCATCTCCCCAGACTGTGCCACACGCTTAGAGTCCAACTTAGACCGAATCTGAGCGATTTTATCCTGCAGATGCTCAGAAAATTCTTCCGCACGGCCCTGCAGGTGGGTGACAAACTCCACCTTACCCAAAAGTTTTATAATTATACTATTATATATCTAAAAAATGGCTGGTGTCAGCATCTGACAAAGCTGGAGAACTGAATACAGAGACCTTGTCTGCATCCTGATCTGGAGGTGAAACTGGGCTAAATGAATATTTGAATGCTGCTTGACAATGTTACTGGGGTTCATGTGGAACAGGAAAATAAAGGAAAATGCCAAGAACCCCAGTCCACCTGTCCTATACCTGGCTGAATAAAAGTAAAGGTAAAGGTTCCCCCCGCATATTTGTGCACTCGTGTCCAACTCTAGGGGCCGGTGCTCATCTCCATTTGTTAGCCGAAGAGCCAGCGTTGTCCGAAGACGCTTCCATGGTCTTGTGGCCGGCATGACTCACGCAGAACACTGTTACCTACCCACCGAAGTGGTACCTATTAATCTACTTGCATTTGCATGCTTTCGAATTGCTAGGTTGGCAAGAGCTGGGGTGAGTGCGGGAGCTCACTCCATCACGCAGGGCTAGGGATTCGAACCTCCGAACTTGCGATCTTCCAATCGACAAGCCTGGCGTCTTACCCGCTGAGCCACCACGCCCCCTTTACCTGGCTGAATACTCATGATTTAATTTCTCTTGCATGGGCACAACCTGAGAACGTTGTCACTCTATACACGGACAAAAACTACAACTTCCTTTGGGGAAAGAGGCAATGACTGCATAAAGCAGAGCTTTCCAAACTGTGTGTCGCAACACAAAAGTGTGTCGCCTGCGGGGCCCAGATGTGTCGCGTCAAAACCCGGAAGCACTGATGGTGCGCCATCAGCGTTTCCGGGTTTTCCCGCGGCGACACACCAACGGCGGCGCGCGGAAATCCGAAAGCGCCGCAGCCACGGCTGGAACATCATCTCCTTCAAAGAGTTTGTGTGGTTGATTCACATCTCATAACTGGCATAAGATTTTTCTGCATGCAAGTCCTCTTCTGTTGCATAGGACAGGGCATCCTAATTAATTCATATGGTCCTGCTATTAAATTTTAGGGTTTTTCAGTAATGATCTGAAGGATAATAAAAGCCCAGTGATACGTTTCCACTTGGCTGAATATATAAATATAGGGAGCTTCCCCATACTACAGGTTAGACATTTGCCAATTTCCTCTCTTTTGATTCTGTCACAACAGTGCTTGGCCAAGTATGCAAAAGTGAATTGGGACTCATTTCACGATTGCTAAACTTGCATAATGAGCAAACAGGAGTTATTACTGTGCAAGTGCAGTTGTTATTTCTTTATTGCTTCTTCTAGTCCTGAATTTCTCTGCTTGACAGAAGGTTCCTATTCTCCTTAAGTAGTCTCCCCCGTGGAACCTATCTGTTCTTTCTATGTCTGCCCCTTTTACACTGTGTAGTTAAAGCGACAAATACGAGCAGTTGTACAACATAGTAGTATAAGAGGATTTAAATCTTTGTGTGCAAAAATTCATGGGGCCCCCTAGTTGCTGATTTCATTATGTGCCATGGAAGGATATGCAACGGAGGATACTATTGTGTCATTGAGGCTGAATGGGGTGTTTTCCTGCCACTACACACAATGGATTTCATCTATATACAGACAGTTTGGTCTAGTGGTTAAGGTGCTGGGCTAGAAACTAGGAGTCTGTGAGTTCTAGTCCCGCCTTAGGCATGAAAGCCGGCTGGGTGACCTTGGGCCAATCTCTCTCTCTCAGCACAACTCACCTCACAGGGTTGTTGTTGTGGGGAAAATAGGAGGAGGAAGGAGTATTAGGTATGTTCGCCGCCTTGAGTTATTTATAAAAATAATAAAGGCGGGATAGAAAATAAATAAATAAATAAATATTTGAATGGCATGGGTATCATTAACATGCCATACTATGGCTTAAGAGAGTCAGCACTGTTGCCACAGCCCTATTTATCATGAATGCTGCCTTCTAGGTTTGTTTCCTCTTAAAACGTGATCAGACAACAGCTTTTATGTTGAGCTATGTGACTGGCAGTATGGCAGACATATTGGACTGCTTATTAAGTTTATGAGCCTATTGCTTTGATCTAATAATTGGGGAGAGAATAATTATTTATTGGTTATAGAACTAAATTATTGTTTAGTTCTATCCTCAGAAATTTCAAGAACCGTCTTCTATCAAGGTGAACCATCAGCTACCAAGTTAAGTACTACCATCCACAATCTGGTACTCTCCAGGTGCATTGAACTTTGTGCTGGCAGAGGATAATAGACACGGTACAGCACTTCAGTGGGCACCAGTTTCAGAAAGGGTCTTGGAATATGATTCTTCTGCTTCTCTTTGGAATGATGCAAGAATAAGCAATTTTCTTGAGGTGATTTTTAGACAAGAAATGTTGATATTCTTTCATTGCTCCTAAAGTTGATTTTAGGAAGTCATATAACAACACAATTTATTCTGTATTAAAAACAGGTAAACAAGTCTATTAAAGAATACATTATATAATCCAATATATCAGGGGTGGGGAATGTCCGGCCCGCGGGCTGTATAAGGCCCGTGAAATCATTTGGTCTGGCCCCCCCAAGGCAACCGCAGGCCCTTCCGCGCGATTGGCTCCCACCTGCAAACCCCACCCCTTCTGCGTGATTGGCTCCTGCCCGCAAATCCCGCCCCCCGGTCCGCAAATGATTTTATAAATATCCAAATGGCCCTTGGCAGAAAAAAAGGTTCCCTACCCCTGCTATATACAGTATAAACATGGGGACATGCTGGGCTCCCAAACATGGACAGAAATGCAGAACAAGACTCATCCATTATAGGGAGATTTCTAGCTTTTCAGAAGTGTTCTATTCTTTAGGTCTCCCATTTCCTTGCCTTGGACTCTGGACTTAAAAGATGCTATTACATTGTCTTTAGATACTGGCAGCAGAGAACAGTGCATAGTTGTGAAGTTTCAGTGATTGGATTTGGAGATTAGTGTGGCTTCTGAGAAAAAGAACCCTAAAAATGCTGCCATCACACATACTCCAAAGCTAATTTCTCTCACAAAGAACCTTTTAAGGGAAAGGGAACTGCTCATTCACTATTTAGAATCAGTTGAAGAAGATGGTCTTCTCTGAGCCCAATTCCTCTCCCAAACTAAGATCCTTAAAATGAAAAAGGAAATAAAAACAAAACCTTCGTACTTAACTGGTTTTAATGAGCCCTGCCATGCAAATTATTAAAATGTAGCAGATTCTATCATAATTATGGAGCAATTTAAAAGCTATTTATCAAGTGAGTATCTCAGAAGTTGTCAGTAATATAGAGATGAATAAACACTCTGTTTTGTCTTATCAATCCATCCCCCATTAGAAAAGGTAATTATTGTAATAAGGAGAAGCTGAAAAGCAGCCTGACAGTAGGACAGGCTGTTGACACTATCAAGACAATTTCTAGGATACCCACTTCTGATTACATATTCACCTCCAGGGGAAATTGTGGCAGTCCTATCTCAGAATCCATGGGAAATCCCAAAGGAAGAAGGAATATATAATTCTCCAAGGCAAATATGGGATCAAATGTGAATTACAGGTGGGAATAGTTCTGATGATTCAAATAGCTAGCTGCTTTAAATGTTTCTGGCTTGGAACATAACAGAAAATAATTGTCATTGCATTTCCAGAATTATCAATACAAGTATCAGATCATCTACATTCTCAGATACAGTGAGAGTAGGTAGGGGCTGGTTTCCAAGACAACATATTGGCAGAGATATGCAGGAAGGTTGAAGCACATTAGTCAACTCAATATATTTCTCAGATTAAACAAAGGACTCCCTACAGTTGGGTTTTTTTAAATAATAAAATGGTTAAACATTGCATGGATTTAGGTAGAAATGAAGGAAGTGGATAATAAGATCTGATGCTTAATATTTTTATGTTTGGGAGTTTATTAGATGTTGCATTAAAATAAATGGAAATGCTTTCAAATACATGCACTTAGCCAGTATAGA
This sequence comes from Charina bottae, assembly GCA_023362775.1. Lineage (NCBI taxonomy): Eukaryota > Metazoa > Chordata > Lepidosauria > Squamata > Charinaidae > Charina > Charina bottae. The sequence continues at coordinate 177,448,653 of JALMGJ010000003.1, forward strand.
TTCTCCAATCTATAACAGTATTAAAATTCTTCTGCTGTGTCAGTGATTCTTATGCAATAACTCAGCCTGGGATGCTTACCAAACTTAGTAAGAAGTATTGTATGTTTCTTCTGCCTTGCATTTAAATAAAAGACTTTTAAAATTTGTTTCAAAAGTGTTATGTCATTATAGAATGTAAAAAAATATGAAAGCTTTTCAAAATATCTATAAGCTTGGAAGTTATGCAAGAATCAGAAACGAACACTTAAAATTCATTGTTCTCGTGATATTCTTTTATCAATACATATAAAATTGTAACATATTTCTAGTCATAAAAACTGTGAAAACACTTCCCTTGTTTACAGGACACACACTGGAGGTAAGCAGGTCATGTGAACTCCAAAAGTGGTTAGCATCCCAACCAATGAACCCTAATGGAATTCAATTTGGCCCCAAACAGAACCAGTCTGAGGCTAAAGTAATTCCTCCTGCCTTCGGATCAACTAATTCTCCTGACATCGTGCAAAGGGGCTTAATACATACTTTGTAGGTTCTCTTTGATTTCAGTCCTATACTTTATTTATACAACAAAACTGGTCTGGATTGGATGATGCAGTGAATTAGTATTCTGGCTTATTTTAACAAAAACAAGCAAGCATATTCTTGGCTTATGATTCTGACTTGTTAGGAGAATCAGAAGTTCTGATTCAGATGTTAACACAAAACAAGGTATGGGTGGCAATCTCGTTTGTTAGCTGCTGTCATTGGTAGCAATCTAGGTGTAAGATCGTTTGCTTTTCAATAGTCTGAAATTCTAAATAATTCATACTGTATGTCCAAATCAATGCATTAATTAAACATTAACTGAAGAAATTTCCTTGACATTAGATATTTCACCTCACAGGATTGTTATAGTCACAAGTGTAAGCCTACAGTGGTTAACTAATTTAAAATATCACACCCACCTTCACAGTTGATTAGAAAGCTTTAAAACGTGAAAGCATTTGTATAAATTGCATGTTTTATAGCATTATCTTAGTAAACTATTCTATCTTTCCCTTCATAAATGTATCTTTTAAAAAGGCCCCCAATGTTGCAGTAGATTAGGCTTTTTTTCTTTAGAAACATTTAAGTCACATGCAAATGTATATTAAGTAATTTTCACATTAATAATGTGAAATGTGGGACTAAAAGACATATTTTAACACAGCTACAATGTTTAAATTGGTTTTAATTTGAAATCCCCTTATATCAAGTCAGAGAAAAGGACCCTCTATTTCAGTATTGCCTACACTAAGCAGAAACATCTCCAGGGGTCTAGACTGTGTGTATGCAAATGGTGTGCTCTAGCAAGGTGACACCACACTCTTAGGAATACAGATGTTCTAAACAAATCTGAGCTTCTACAGCAGGGGTCCCCAACCCCCGGGCCACGGACCGGTACTCGTCCGTGGCCTGTTAGGAACTGGGCCGCACAGCAGGAGGTGAGCAGTGGGCAAGCGAGCGAAGCTTCATCTGTGTTTACAGCCGCTCCCCATCGCTCGCATTACCGCCTGAGCTCCGCCTCCTGTCAGATCAGCGGCGGCATTAGATTCTCATAGGAGAGCGAACCCTACTGTAAACTGCGCATGGGACGGATCTAGGTTGCGCGCTCCTTATGGAACCATCCCCCCCCCCCCCCCGTCTGTGGAAAAATGGTCTTCCACAAAACCAGTCCCTGGTGCCAAAAAGGTTGGGGACTGCTGTTCTAAAGCAACATTTTCTCTACTGCTTTACAAGGAGTAATTTCAAATATTATGTTAACTTATTTTGACTTAATTCATTCCAAGTTACTTTGGCTAATAATTTAACTTGCAATGTTATATTAGATAGTACACCTTATTTAATATGTCTTAAAGCATTAACAACAAATAATTTAAGTTCTCCCTTTCATTTTAAGATATGCAGTGGGATTCTCTCACAAAATGTACATAAGAGTTTACAATAAATATATCAACTGGGATGAGACTAAAGCCAAATCCCATAATTTAAAATATAAATATGCCTAGTGTATGGAATGGGACACACATTCACTTTCCTAAGTGGACAGTGCTTATCTATCTCTATTTTAATATATATATATAATGTTTGTCAAATTGTTTTCACTGTAATTAGTTGAAATTGATCAAAATTTACAATTTCAGAAGGTCACACATCAATATTAATAGAAATGTATGAAAATCCTCTGCATATTGTATTGTATACTGTCTTTCCAACTTAAAGTATTTCCCTGGTTGTCTAAGCTTGCTATTTTCCTTATATTATCATACAACACAAACCATTTTGCCACAACAGAAGAAAAAAAGCCAGGACTTGAAGGAGGTTCCAACTGCTTTTTTATTTCATATGAAAATTTAATGATTCTTAAAACCTGGCTCAGGTTTCTAACATAATTGGTTGGCAAATAACCTACATATACATTGGGACCAAAGTTAAGAAATCAATGCTCGGTTATCTCGATTGCAACACTCGATTGCTACTTTTGTTGCAGCCATACTATACTTAAAACGACTTATGCTACAAACCATGTTACAGTTGAGGAACGACCTTTGCATTATTAGCAACATAGAGCACACATTTGAGGGGCCCACGAAGAGAGATCATCAATAAACACTTACGGGTACGAACTTATCTAGACGTAAACTTAGCTGTGTTAAGGAAACTGAAATGAAGGAGAGCAGCGAAGAGTTTGAAATGGATACCTGAACCTCCCCGTATCCTATTTCCTCCCCTCCCTTTTCAAAGAAGACAAAAGGAAAAAACAGAGTAACAACGAAACTTGCTGGGGAAGTCAATCACAGCACGACCCCCTTGCGTTCAAAGCAGTTGGCACCAGACTCCCGGGAACAAGCAAAGCAAGCAGAAAACAAATAGGCCGCCGGAAGGGAAAGGGGAAAGAAAGAGGATTCCAGGGCTTTTCCAGGACGAACCACTGAAAGGAACCCTTTGAAGTCTTCCCACACCGCGCGAGCCTAGCACGCGCAATCGCGTCTTGAAAAGCCCACTGAGTAGACAGGAGGAGGAACTTCGAGTAAAACTTTTTGGGAACGGGCAGGAGACCCCCGCGCACCTCCCTGACCAAGAAGCTTCCCCCACTCCGGGGGGGGGGGCAGGATCATGCGGGGCCTAGCGCTCTCCAGGCGCCACCGCCTCCGCGCAACAAGGGAGGGGAGGGAAAGGCTCGGGGAGGAGGAAGAAGCGCTCGAAACTCTCCTCACCTGCTGTGCGTGGGCCGCTCCGGGGGAAAACGCCAAGCCCCCGCGCCCTCCTCCTCCTCCTCCTCGCGGGGGAGAGGGCGCTCTCGCTTCCGCCTCAGGACGGGAGGAGCTGGCCCGGCGGCGAGTCTCGCTGCTGGGGAGACCCGCGTCGCTGCTACTCCTCCGCCCAGGTACTGTCCGACGTGCTCAGCCCTGCCACAACCGCCCCATCGCCTCCGGCCAGGGACTCCCGGGGGAACAGCGAGCCCAAGCGTTGCCTCCAGAGGCTGTATCGCAAGCCCAGGCCGACAGGAGAGGGAGGAGCCGGGAAGCAGGGGTGCTCGCCTTTCCACACGCACCAGGAGGCGGACGACGAGGCGTTGGGTCCCCCTCAGTGCAGCCCCAGTTCATCATCCCGACCTAACATGGCGGCCGCCGGAGACCCGCGGAGGGGAGAGGGAGAGGAGGGGGCGGCGGCGGCGGCGGCGGCAGCTGTTGCTGAGGAGCAACTCCGGCTCTCCCGACGCGGCGGAGGCAGCTCCTACTCTCGTAGCTTCAGTTCGGCGGATCTCGCCAGCGACCAACAGCGCCCCCTTCCTCTGGGAGCCGTGGGCCCTGACCTCCCGCTGCGGGGCGTGGGTGGAGGTCAGGTCCGGAAGGCGGAGAGGGAAAATTGGAATTTCTTAAAAAGCAGAGTGGAAAGGGAGCAGGGAAGGAACCGGGATCCCGGGAAGCTTCTAGCGCAAGTTTTCTTCCTAATAGCAGCAGTGTTTAAACTTTTCATTTGCGGAATGCTGCTTGCGTTAATCCTCACAAGCGGCTTCGCCGTATGTGGCAAATCCGTATTTGTACCGGTTGGGGTTGGGGTTGGGGTTGGGGTTGGGGGACAGACTAGCGAGGAAATAAATCTGGCTGCTTCGACAGCCCTCGCGAACTTTGCTGAGCAGTCCCTTTCAGTGCAACTTGTTTTCATCTAAAATACTTAGTTTGTAAGGCCTTTGAGAACAGAATGGATTGAAACATTTTAAATGAACCATTTAATAGAACAAACCCCTGTCCTGACAGATGCAGACTATAACTACCAGAGTAGCTGCGGGATGATTGAATAATCATTTATAACCTGAGATCCTCTTGAGACATACCCAGTAATGATCCTGAAAAATGTCCTTCTTCCACATTCTTTTCAAATAATCAAAAACTAATATTTATTTTGTTTGAAACAATGCCAACTACTAACATATAAGCAATACTGCAAACAGTCTGTTTTGTTGTTTATTCGTTCAGTCGCTTCCGACTCTTCGTGACTTCTTCGTGACTTCATGGACCAGCCCACGCCAGAGCTTCCTGTCGGCCATTGCCATCCCCAGCTCCCCCAAGGTTGAGTCTGTCACCTCCAGAATATCATCCATTCATCTTGCCCTTGGTCGGCCCCTCTTCCTTTTGCCTTCCACTTTCCCTAGCATCAGCTTCTTCTCCAGGGTATCCTGTCTTCTCATTATGTGGCCAAAGTACTTCAGTTTTGCCTTTAATATCATTCCCTCAAGTGAGCAGTCTGGCTTTATTTCCTGGAGTATGGACTGGTTTGATCTTCTTGCAGTCCAAGGCACTCTCAGAATTTTCCTCCAACACCACAGTTCAAAAGCATCTATCTTCCTTCGCTCAGCCTTCCTTATGGTCCAGCTCTCGCAGCCATAGGTTACTACAGGGAATACCATTGCTTTAACTATGCGGACCTTTGTTGTCAGTGTGATGTCTCTGCTTTTAACTATTTTATCAAGATTTGCCATTGCTCTCCTCTCAAGAAGTAGACGTCTTCTGATTTCCTGGCTGCAGTCAGCATCTGCAGTAATCTTTGCGCCTAGAAATACAAAGTCTGTCACTGCCTCCACGTTTTCTCCCTCTATTTGCCAGTTATCAATCAAACTGGTTGCCATAATCTTGTTTTTTTTTTGAGGTTTAACTGCAACCCAGCTTTTGCACTTTCTTCTTTCACCTTCGTAAACAGTCTGTTAGTATGGTGTAATTAGGGGCACTTCTAGACAATACAATTGTTTGATGGAACAGACCCATCTAACTTTATTGGTTTAGATATTAAAAAATAATGAAAGGGAGAAAGGGGAAATGGTTCATACCGAAGCCACAAAATTTGAATGCTGAATGTAATCAGTAACCCGGGTCATTGGGGTATAGTTAAAATACAAAATAGAAAGTATAGTAATTTCTGTATACAATTTCTGTATACCAGTTCCTTACATTATTGTAACAAAAATTTGGATCCTGAGATCTGTGATCCAAAGGGAGCAGTGGGAGGACTCCAATTTCCCCATCCTGCAGCCAGTCTTCTTCCACTCTTGTTTCTTTCACCAACCCCTGTTTCCATATCCAATTTTTCTATGATCTACTCTAGATACTACCCAAACATTATTTTACTCCCATTCAGATCCTCTCATCACTTTGGGTTCTTCACTTATTATCTCAGTATTTCATCATAAACAATCAGATCTATCATGCTTTTATATTTATATTATTCCCTTGCCATGTGTATATATGAATAAACCTATATTTAAACGGTTAAGACTACCGACTGTCGAACGAAAGGACGGCAGGTCGGCAGTTCAAGACCTGGAAGCACTGCGTAATGGGGTGAGCTCACGTTCTTGCCCAGCTTGTGCCAACCTAGCAGTTCGAAAGCATGCAAATGCAAGTAGATACATAGGTACCACTCCGGTGGTAAGGTAACAGCGTTCCATGCACCTCGGCGTTTAGTCATGCTGGCCACATGACCACAGAAGCATCTATGGACAACGCTGGCTCCCTCAGCCAAGAATCAGAGATTAGCGCTGCCCCCTAGAGCCGGATATGACTGGAAGGGGGAACCTTACCTTACTTACTTATTCTAAGCAAACAGACCTTTTTTCTAAGCAGATACTCACCAGTCACTATGCTCATTCTCAGATCTCAGAAGGCCAAATGTTTTTGTACTCTCTTAACTCATTTCCACCCATCCATTTATGTTGTATAACAGAATATTTTTTCCTATCAATTGCATCCTATCCAATAGCTTTATTGTAAACTGCCCAGAGTCCCTCTTTTGGGGGGAGATGGGCGGTGGCAAAATTTGAAAAATAAATAAATTTGTTTAGAATACTGCACAATTTCCCCCCAGACTCTTATCTGATTCCTCCACTGTCAAACATGCAGCTATCACTAACCAATGGATTCCTAGTTTCATATGTACACATAAAAACCTACATGATGCAAACTTTTCAAGCATAACTTTTAGTCCTTTCTTTCATAATTAAACTTACACCTTCACTTCTATGGATTTATGTATCAGGTTCACTCCATAAGATAAGACTACCTTCAGTCAGACTATTATATTCTTTCCCTTTCTCTTAGTTTCACATCCACACAACATAACTGTTTTCTTTCTTTCATTTTGTTTGTTAATTAATACTCTTTATCATTTATTCCTCTTAAACTCCAGGTCACAGTTTTTCAAATGCCATCTTTTATTGACCACCACCCATCATGAATTTGGTTAATTTTCACATATCAGATGAAGATATAGTCCAGGTTACCAGCTGTAATTGTACCTATGCCACATGCAATATTCCCTGCTAATAATAAGGACAGTCTCAATCTGTTTTGGCAAATTTTGGCCAGTATATCATAACAGTTCGGAGGTTCGAATCCCTAGTCCCACGTGACAGAGTGAGCTCCCACACTCGCCCCAGCTCTTGCCAACCTAGCAATTTGAAAGCATGCAAATGCAAGTACATTGATAGGTACCACTTCGGTGGGTAGGTAACAGCGTTCCGCATGCGTCATGTGGCCGCATGACCGTGGAAACGTCTTCGGACAACGCTGGCTCTTCGGCTAACAAACGGAGATGAGCACCGGCCGCTAGAGTCGGACACGACTGCACAAATGTGCAGGGGGAACCTTTACCTTATATCATAACCAAAACCCAGTTTTGTTACAGGTAAGCTCAGTCAATTCTGCACAACTAGGATCTGTAATGTTGATACTACCTTGATAGCCAATATACTCTTACCTGCATCCTTTTAGCTAGGATGCACACATAGTGTATTGACCCACTATTTTGATTCAGGCTTAAAAACAGTCCGGTTTCCTAATAATTTCTAATTCACTGATTTCATCAGACAGCTGTCTGTCTTCAACAAAGTAACTGCAAAATTAAACTTCCAATATGAAATAGAATTACTTAGGACCAATTAAGGTGCCTGCCGTTAGGTATGTAGTTCAACGATGGCAAATCCAACACCCTGGCAATATTCTTAGTGTAATCCAAAATCCACATGTATATTTGTCAAGCAACACTACAAGCAAACCTTATCAAATACTTTTCTTTGAGAAGTAGGTAGCATTAAAGCAACTTTTATTTAGGTTACATAAAACCATAAGGTGATAAAAATGTATGTTTAAAAAGAACAAAGGATGATACAGTTATAGAGGAAAGAGTTTATATAACATACATATAAATAGTGTTTGCTTTCTTTTTCATATACCCGGGGAGACGGGATATATTTTCAGTCATCTGCAACCTTAAGCGTAGACTAGTAAATTTCCCAGAGAGCCAGATTGGTGTAGTGGTTAAGGCATCAGGGTAGAAACTGGGAGACTGTGAGTTCTAGTCCCGCCTTAGGCACAAAACCAGCTGGGTGACCTTGGGTTAGTCACTTTTTCTCAGCCCTAGGAAGGAGGCAATGGCAAACCACTTCTGAAAAACCTTGCCAAGGAAACTGCAGGGACTTATCCAGGCAGTCACCAGGAGTCAAAAACTGACTCAGAGGGTTATATAGGTAATGGTAACAGAGTATAGTACAAGGGTCGGAAATGGCGGCTCTTGAGCCAGATCTGGCTCTTTGGCCCCTTGAGCGTGGCTCAACCGCAGCTGAACTCACCCCCGCCCCTTCCACGTGATTGGATCCCGCCCCCAAACTCTGATGGCCGGCGCCATCAGGGGAGGGAGAAGAAGGGTGGGCAGAGGTGGGGCAGGGGTGGTGGGTGCCGGCGAGGGAGAGAAGAAGGAAGGCAGTAAGGAGCGGCATCCAGGCGCTGGGCGAGTTTGGCCGCGCGCCGCCAGCGCCTGACGTCAAGGCGGCTGCGCTTCCGCGCCCGGCGGGCGGGCGAGGCAGGGAGAGAAGGGGAGATGGAGGGGCTCCCTCTCCGGCCTCTGCGCCCCTTTAGGCCCGTCTCTCCGAGAGCACTGAGCGAGGCCCGGCGCAGCAGGGAGGCGCTGCTGGCCCGGGACGCGGCACTGTCGGAGGCAGCGCAGGAGTGGCTGCAGCGGCTGCTGCGGCTGGAGATGGCACTGCTCCGTGGCATCCAGGCGAGGGCGCGGGCCCGGGACGCGAGCGGCAGGGCGGCGCAGGGCGAAGAGCCGCCTGCTCTCCCGTTGGCCGCCTCCGGTCCGAGCCTGACTCGGCTCCCCCGGCCGCCGCAGGGCTTGGGTTAGCGGGGGAAGAGGACGCCGAACGGCGGGGTGGGGGGATTGATGGGGCGGGAGGGTGCTCCTGGTGGGGGCCACTTGGGGAGCTCTCTGCAGGGGCCTCTTGGGGTGCCCTGTGTCTCTGTCCCACCTCATCCAGGGGAGCTTTTGGCAAGGTCCCATTCGCAGCCGCTTCCTCCTCCTCCAGCGGGCCAGCCCACAGAGCGCTCTCCAGGCCGACAGCATGACAGCTCGGCGCCTTCCGCACCAGGCTCAGCGCCTTCTCCAGCAGCAGGCGCAGCTCTTCCAGGGGCATCCCGTCTGGGCGCTCGGCCCAGCCTTCCTCATGCAAGGCCTCGCACAGGGCCAGCAGCCGCCTCGGCCGGGTCCGCCTGGTCCCTCCGCCACCGCCGCCACCGCCCCGGCCCCCTACGCCGCCCTGCCGCTCGCATCCCGGGCCCGCACCCTCGCCCAGTGCCTGGATGCCGCTCCTTACTGCCTGCCTTCTTCTCTCCCTCGCCGGCACCCACCACCCCTGCCCCACCTCCGCCCACCCTTCTCCTCCCTCCCCTGATGGCGCTGGCTATCAGAGTTTGGGGGCGGGAGTTTGGCCGTGCGCCTTGGAGGCGCTCCTGGAGAAGCGGCCGCGGGAGGCCCTCCGGGTGCTGGAGCCTCTGCTGCATGAGGAAGGACGCGCCCGGCCGAGGCGGCTGCTGGCCCTGTGCGAGGCCTTGCGTGAGGAAGGCTGGGCCGAGCGCCCAGACGGGATGCCCCTGGAAGAGCTGCGCCTGCTGCTGGAGAAGGCGCTGAGCCTGGTGCGGAAGGCGCCGAGCTGTCATGCTGTCGGCCTGGAGAGCGCTCTGTGGGCTGGCCCGCTGGAGGAGGAGGAAGCTGCTGCGAATGGGACCTTGCCAAAAGCTCCCCTGGATGAGGTGGGACAGAGACACAGGGCACCCCAAGAGGCCCCTGCAGAGAGCTCCCCAAGTGGCCCCCACCAGGAGCACCCTCCCGCCCCATCAATCCCCCCACCCCGCCGTTCGGCGTCCTCTCTCCCCGCTAACCCGAGCCCTGCAGCGGCCGGGGGAGCCGAGCCAAGCCGAGATTGGGGGAGGAGAAAAACGATGGGGGCCGAGAGCGTGTCCTATGGCCACGCGGTGCAGCCGGTTCCTGTACCCGCACCAGCCTTCCCCAACCTGCGCTCGGCGGGGAGTGGCCCGAATACTCTCCAGCATCCCCGGCTGGTGCTGGGAAAAGACTATGGGAGCTGTAGTCCAGCCGGCTGAGAACCTGCGAGGCTGAATGCGGTACCCCCGAGAAAAGGACGAGCATGTGCTTTGTCGGACCGAGCGCGCCTCCAAAGCCGCGCGCGCGCTACAACCGCCCTCGTTTCCGGGGATGGGGAAGCGGTTGCTCCGGACAAAGGGCTGTGTGCCAAGCCGTTCCTTCATCCCCAGAGCCCGGCCCACGCCCGGGACACACAGAGTCCAGCCTCGCCGCTTTCCGCCCTCCCATTTTGCAAGGGGGAAGCTAGTTTAAGATACTGTACTATGTTAATTAACATTTGGGATACAGCATTACACCCTACTTTTTTGCACGGCCTAAAAAACACGGGAAAGCAGCCCTTTGCACGTGTCGCAAACAAAAAATAGGAGGAGGAAGCGCTGGGAACGCCGCCTTGGGCTCCTGTTACAAAAGGTCGGATACAAACGCGATAAATACATTCGGGTGGGGTGGGGTGGGGTGGGGTGGGGAGCTGCAGCTACATTTTGCCACCCAAAATTGTTTTCAAGGCTCCTGCCCACAAACCCTGCCCCCAGTACGTGCAATTGGCTCCTGCCCGCAAACCCCGCCCCCTTCCACGTGATTGGCTCCCGCCCGCAAACCCCACCCCCTTCCACACGATTGGCCCCTGCCCGCAAACCCCGCCCCCTTCCACGCGATTGGCCCCCGCCCGCAAACCCCGCCCCCTGGCTCTCGAGCATTTCAAAATGTGCATGAGCATGTCAAAATGGCTCCCGGCATAAAAAGTTTGCCGACCCCTGGTATAGTATATTGAATAGTGATAGTAAAGAGTATAGTATAACATTGTCATAGTAATATTAATTAAAGAGTAATAGTATATGGTAATAGTAATTATCATAGTAATAGTATAGAGATAGTAATAGAATAGAATATAGGAAGCACTCACATTTCACTTTTATGTTTGTTTTAACAAAATAAAACATCTCCCCAACCTTTATAGGGAGATACAAAGAAACAATCTGTCCAGGGTCCAATGCTTTTGTGTTTCCCTTGAGTCTGGGTCAATCTAATTGGGTACAGTTAAAAAAAAAAGGACCCATGACAATATCATCATATGACAGCAGCACACATTGTGTCACTACCATTGTAAGATCAGTTTTGTGGCATTGTATATTTATTTATGTCCTATTGATTTTAATTGGACTTATTCCAAATGTGACTATGCAGGTTACACTTTAGAACCCCTTTGTTATTATTTGAGATGAAAGTTAATAACATCACAGTTATGTCTAATATATTTTATAACAATTATTCTATAACCTGACTGGAAAAACAAAGAATTAATATCCTTTCTTTAATCCCAGGCAGCATCTGTTTCAGAATAGTTTTTATTTGCTCTTTGAGTAAATAAAGTTTATGTATGGTCTTCTAAGGAGGCATTTGTTGTTGTTTTTTAATGAAAATTGAACTATTTTCAACCATAACATAACTTATGCACTATTGAAAAGCATTTGTGCACCCTTGGTTATTAATTCTGTATCTTTGCCTTTCACATTTGTTTCACAAGCCGGATTACATTATATAAAGCAAATGTATTGCTGTTTGCTAATCTTTATCTCTTTATATCCTGTCTCCATTTGTTGGCACAAGAGTGTTGCTTATGGTTACTTAAAATAACTATTCCTTTGTTCAGGTTATTTCTTTTCTTTCAAGGGCAGTAATATGATTGTCTTGCACTTCTGTTAAGAACTGTATTATATATCTTATCCATCTGGAATACATTTATATTGAAAAATCAGTTTAAATGATTTAAATAATATAAATAAAGTATTTGAAATTGTACATCTTCACAGGTTCCAGTAATTTATAATCATGTGTTAAAACAAGTAGAGCTTTTCTATTTTTGAGGAAAGAAATTCCTGAAGAATGAAAATATAAACTTGGAAAAAGGTAATAACTATAGTCAGATATATACGTTTCATGTTACTCCTAAGCTTCTAATTTTTAGTAACTATATGAATAATTGCCATTAATGTTAAACCAAAGAAATGGGAGGAAATGGAAATTCCTCTTCCCAAACTGTGATTCATGAGGTCATCTGGGTCATGGAGATTTGAGAAATTAATTTACCTCTTGGGACAGGTTTGATTCCCTATCACTTCTTTCTTTAAAAAAAAAAGTAAGCATATGAGGTATTTTAAATAATTTCTACTGAATGTGTTAATCTAAACATTTTTATTAGAGATGTTAAGAAACTTTTAGCCATTTAAAGAACAGCATTCATTTACCTATTGGAGTCCATTACCATATGAATTGTAGTATCAAATTATTTTTTTTATCCAAATTCAGAGTCGTTACCTTTGCTAATATAAGCATGGATATGAATGTTGTGCTTCTTGCATATAAGTTAGAAAGTTACAACTGAACACATCTCTATAGCATACAGAAAAGTGTGCATATAAAAACATAAAGGTGTATTTGGGCTTTTCCTAACATTTATGTTTACCCAATATATGCAGTAGTAAAAGGAATTTTGTAGTTTTGCACAAAACGCTAAATGAAGAATGATGATAAAAGAAAATACTTTTTAAATTTAAAAACATGTTGAAACCTATATTTTTCTACCAGTCATAAACATGGAGTCTTTCTTCTTGGAGTTGACTTCATCCTCAGAAGTAACAAATTAATATATGACAAAATGCTTTTTATAATTAACTTTTTAAGAGAGGCACCATAAAAATATACATGCTGTTTGCCTGTTGATCCTTCAGTGATTTGATGGGATTGTTCATAGATCCAGTGGAGTACTGCTAGGCTAGGTTTCCACATAAACAGGGGTAACATGTTGTGTACATAAAACCAGAAACTTTGAGGGTCTAATTGCATGTTTGACCTGCCCATAGTCTTCAGAATGTTATTAGTGCTATGCTGATCAAACACTTCACATCTGTACTGTGTGGTATGGAAACAAAAATGAGATCTAGAGCAGTGTTCATAGTTGTGTAGCCCTCACTGAGCAGGGATGCAGGTTTCTGTGAGACAAAACTTCTCCAAGTTTTCCAACTCTGTTGCCTAAAAACTCAGGCACCCCGAGTTTGGCGTGGAGCTGATAAAAACTTGGTCCCTGAATTTGAGAGAGAAACAACCTTTGCAAAGGTGGCTTTCTGCCTACCCAAAAACATGAATCACAAAGTATTTCAGGCCAAAGCAAAAAAGCATTTATTAAGGGGGGTCAAGTCCTTATATAGGGTACAGAGACAAATGATACATACATTTGGTATATGTGATACGTCATAAAGCAAGTAATCAATCAAAAGACATTGATTACATGTGAGAATTGAACAATAGAAAACATTGATTCTAGATAACATTCCACAAGTAGCAAATCCATGGGCTATATCACCCCCTTTCCCAGCGGGGTTTGTATCATCTTAAAACTTGCAAGTGTATTCAAGGACTTTCAGAATATGCTCCCTATTGTTTAGTTCCTGAAAAGGCTAGTTTTTGCATGTAAAAGAAAAAGGGTTTTGGGTAAAAGGAAAACATGGTTTCTTGAACTTGAAAAGAAGGCATGGATGCCATGCTTAAATGCTAATATCACCTTTATTAAAAAGCTACTAATGAAGCTAAAAATTCCAGGTAACAACTCCATGTGCTCAAGATACTGAATATTTGAATTTTCCAGGTTTTAAAGCAGAGATCAGCATCCAACTTCAGGGACCAAATAAGCTCATTAGTAGAAAGGCACATACCTCAACAGCATATCTCTATGCAAAAAAAACTCAGTAAGAGAATCTGTTCTTTCTATTTTGACTGCTGTACTATCTCTATGGTCTGTTACAAATGTGTATGGTGCTCTCTTGTAGCTTTGAGTTTCACTGCCTTCACATTAATTTCTCCATCATCACTGGATGTTACTGCTACCACAACCACATATATCACCTATCTTGCAGCTTTAGAAGCATCACCATATCCAATTATAATTTATCTAAAGAAAAGAAAAATCGGGGGAAAAAGGACCTTCATCTAAAGGGAAAAGGACACTCATTTGAGGACATTAATGTTCACATTTTAGACAGAGAAGATAGGTGGTTTGAGAGAGGGGTCAAGGAATCCATTTATGCCAACTTGGAAAATCCTTCCTTGAATAGAGGTGGGGGCCTCAGGCACAATCTTTCCCCTATTTTCCTTCCTGCTTTGTCTTCTGTGCCTAGGAAGATTAAGGCCATTTCGCAAGCTCAACAGCAGCATGGTGATCTTAACGATCCTCCTTTAGATGATAAAGGGACTTAGAAATAACATCTCAAAATAACCATGACCTAGCCCCAGGTGCAAGGTCACACAGCCACCTAGAAACATATTTAAGGATTCCCTTACTAACTTTGCTCAGACTGAAGAAGCTCCTTGGATAAGGAGCGAAACGTTTCCACTGAGAAAATAGAAATCCAGTTGACATGATTCAAGCTACAGACAAAAATCAGAAAACTTTTTGATTTTTGAAAGACCCTGCTTCTGCTGAACTGGAGGGCAAATCTTTTTGAATTTCATGGTATTTATTTTTTTGAGACATTTTTCTTCCTAAAAACCTCTGAAATTATCTGTCCTTTGACTTTATTCTTTCAAACCTAGTGAATGCTGGGAAAAAATAGTAAAGGAAATCAAGACTATTTCTATCCTATCTCTTTGTCCATCACTAAGATAACTGTCTGAAAATGAACTGGACGGGGTCAAATTTGGCTATATAAGTTTGATTAATAAATAAAAATTTTGGCACTGAGGGAGAAGCCAGCAAAAGAAAGATTGACTTTGAAAATGGGATGGATCCAGCTTAGAGCCATGGAGAAAAATGTTCCACAAAATTTTCCCCAGTGCATCCATCCATATGGGGAAGGCAGTTGAGCAGCAGCGAGGAATGCTGCTAACTCCTCCATTCTAAGACCTCCTCGCATTCCTTCCTGGTTATGTGACCCAGAGCAGAGCTATTATTAAGGGCAGGAAAAATATCCAAAAGCTATGCTTTGCATTCTTTCCCTACCTTGTTTACCGTAGTGTTCTTGATTAAGGCTCAGTTCCAGATTATACCTTACCTATGGATAGATGATTCAATCTACCCCTGCTTCTGCTGTCAGGCCCAGCCCAAGAACAACGAAGAGTCAGTACATTCAACCTCCAGTTCTTTATTTGCTCACACCGTATAAGCAGAATCTTGCCAGACTAAAGCTACTCTACCTAACCTAAGGGGAAATAACCTGGGAGGCTCTAGGGCGGGGCTACTCTGAACCTCTTTGTTTTCCCACCACTGCCTCCCGGACTGTACCTTCGTTTATCTCCTCCACCTCCTTGGAATGTGCTCCCTCCTTCCTGAGAACCAGCGGCACCGCCGAAATCCACTGCATCTGGTTAGACAGAGGCAGCTAAATAGGGAGGAACCTAGCTTGTCCAGGAGATTAGGGCAGCAGTGTTTCTGCTTACTGTGGAAGCAAATAAAAGAGGTTTCTTTAACCACTTGTAGTAAGATTTTTACCATTTTAATCCAGGTCCTCTGTATACATGCACAAAATGCATGGGGAACAAATAGAATAGTAGGAAAGCCTTTTTTTTTTATGACATCCTTTGGACTTGGATGAAGTCATTGCTTGGCCTACCAGAAGCAGGAAGAAAAAGTCAGATCAGCAATGAGCAAAATACTCCACATGCTTAATACACATTTATATTCTGTGTAAGTGCTAAGTGCTATCAGATTACAAGTTCTTGGGGGGGTTTTCTCCTCCACGTTGCCTTCAAAATATCATGATATATGAATCTAAGGTGTTCACACACACATACAAAATGCACAAGTATGGTGTAGCAATATGGAGATCAAGATTACCTCGTATAGTTTAGTTTACATTTTTTTAGGAAAGCCCTTGCAGCATATGATAATAGCACACATTTATCTACAAATAGGTTTCATGTCCTAGTTGATTTACCAAAATGCTGTGTACTTATGTGAAGTGGTTTCATCTGCCACAGCTATTTTCACACTTGTTTCTTGATTATGCTGGGGCGTGGTGGCTCAAAAGGGGCGTGGTGGCTCAGCGGGTAAGATGCCAGGCTTGTCGATCGGAAGATCGCAAGTTCAGAGGTTCGAATCCCTAGTCCCGCATGACGGAGTGATCTCCAGCTCTTGCCAACCTAGCAATTTGAAAGCAAGTAGATTAATAGGTACCACTTCGGTGGGATGGGAACAGCGTTCCACGTGCGTCATGCCGGCCACATGACCGTGGAAGCGTCTTCGGACAACGCTGGCTCTTCGGCTAACAAACGGAGATGAGCACCGGCCCCTAGAGTCGGACACGACTGCACAAATGTGTGGGGGGAACCTTTACCTTTACTTAGATGGTGGAAGAATAATAAGAAATGGTTGGGGTACATGGTGGAGAAGGAAACATTACAAAAGAAATAAGGTCAGAAATACCCTCTCAATAGAGGAGTCCCTATAGTCAGGGAGAGGCAGAACTAACTTAACTGGCCTAAACATTCTAACTTGGAAATAGTCTCAGATGAACTCAGTTATATTGTATACATATTACTACAGTATTTTAAGATGTAAATATGATTGTCTGCAATCTGAAACCGTCTGGATTGCAGGATTACCAAGGCTGGGTAGATGCTTTGGACTCCTCCTGATATGGTTTTACACATTCTAATAATCAGCTACAGCTTTATCAGAAGCCAAAGTCAGCTGTAGATCCTTTATAGGTTGCTCTTGTGACCATCTGTCACTGAATGGAGTCCAAGTTACTACAACGAATAGCCAGAATTGAGCTTTTCGTTAGGAGGACTTTAATAAACAGCTTTACTGAGAATAACTGGCTTTTGTGATTCCTAAGAAATATACCACATTAATCTTAGTCCCTGAGAGGCTTTTGGTCTAATAAATGTCTGATATTTATTAATTTTATCAGAGCAAGAAAATTGGGTTTTGATTCCTTATGGGCTTTTCCTACAAATACATATAATTTCTATTTTCAATTTGTGGTGATTTTATTTGATAAAAGCTTATCTTCAGCTTTTCATTTTGGAGAAACATCATGCTGCTGTCATGATCTTTGTTCCAGATCTTTCCGCACATTTACATTTATCAAGCCCTAAATTGCCATTTAAGTTGCATTCTCCCAGCAATAGCTATATCAAAACAAACACAGCAGTAAACAAACCTTAGTTTGTGTGTTTGTTTTTTCTGTCCCTATCTAATTTTTGTCTTTCTCATACTCAGAGTAGTAGGCAATATGTTCATCCTACCTAAGTAATTTCGTTTTTGTGCCAAAAACTAATGCCGCATTTCCCAGAACTTTGGTTTATCATCTCAGTCCTAATACTCATCTGTAATGAAGTATAGTTAACTGTGTTAGCTTATATTCAGCACTCTTTCTTTCTCTTTCTCTCCTGGTGTTGCCATGTAGGCTGTAACCTCCTAGAAGTAAGTAAGTTTTATTTACAGCCAAAAGACCCAAATAGCAAATTACAAATATTATCTAAAATTTGGCAATAGATAAAACAGCCCCCCCCCCAGCAAAAATGTGTGCAAACACTTCACCTTTAAAGTCCTATGTGTTTTGAGGCCTGGTTATCTTTGAGGCCATGTCCTGCACACCCAGGGCACACTACAGATCCTGCCTACTTAGGCTGACCATATTTCCTTGAGGCAAAAACGGGACATTGGGATGGCAAAACGGGACGGGGTGTTATGTAATATTCCGTATTCATGAAAAAGACGGGTCCCCACACCCCGGTCCGTGTGATTGGCTCCCTCCTGAAAAACCCACCCCGCGGTCCACACGATTGGCTCCCGCCTAGCCAATCACCCTCCTCTCCACCTCTCCGCCCTCCTTTGCTGCGTGCTGACAGGCAGGAGGGCTTCCTCTTCCGGGCTGCCTCCAATTGGCAGCTCCGGCTCGGATCCTCCTTCCGCACCATTCCCGCCGGGTTTAAAAAATGGGACAAAATTGAGATTTTTATCAAAACGACGGGACGGTTGAAAAATGCTAAAAAAAGCGACTGTCCCGTTCAAAATGGGACATATGGTCAGCCTACTTTGTGCCTAAGGCAGGACTAGAACTGACGGCCTCACGATTTCTAGCCCGTTGCTTTAACCACTACACCAAACTGGCTCTCAATATCCCACACACTGTATAACTAATCTATAGTTATATCTATATCTTTATAGAGAAAGGGACACCACTAGCTAAAACAGGATAAGCCAACCAGGGTTTATGGCCTTCTGTAAATCGCAGGCCCTTTTTTCAAGCCCCACCAAGGTCCCATGGCCAAAATTGCACAGCAAACGAAAGAAATTCAGGGGCACAATTGTGCAGGTGTGTGCTTGTTTTCAGTGCCCTTCCTCAAAGTGGAATAGGTGCATTAAGAGACCTTATATCCCCTGGAAACTGGAAAAAAAAATAGAATTAAAACCATAGCAGCAAAGAGATTGTCTAGCTTTGCGAGAAGGAATTAATGAAAAAGAGGGATGTTTATTTCCCACTCTAGGGTTAAAATAGTTTTTTCCCCCTCCCTTATTAGGACAAGTGGAATATGGAACGATTGCTAGAGACCAGCGGGAAGTTTGCTCAGCTTTTTTTTTGTTTTGTGAGGCTGGCACACTTCCTACCCAGATCATTCGACGGGGCACTAGCGTTTCTCCTAATCTTTTGCACTTGGTGTCCCACCAAGGATTGCAACTGAAGGACTGCACTGACCTTCGAACGGTGCGCTGGGAGGGACACGCTCCAAAAGGAGGGGATGGGGCCTTGTGGAAAGCTCAGATTGCTTTGATGTACATTTAATGGGTGCCATAGATAATATTACTGCCCAGTCCTGAAGATAATGATTTCCCCCTTCCGTCATGTTGAAAAGGATAATTGGCTAACCCTTTCTGGAGGTCTTTGCAGGGGACCACCAAGGAGGTTGCATGTTATAAACCATGGATCAGTTGCTCTTTGGATTTAAAGGCAAAAAGATACTTCTAAGAGCAGGTTTAGAAGCTTCCTCGTACCTCGTGATCCAAAGAGCTGCACAGCCATAGTGTACTGCTCTCATATCCTTCCTTCCTCCCTCCTTTCCTCCCTTCCTTCTTTCCCCTCTTCCTCCTTCCCTTCTCCCTCTTCTTCCTTCCTTCCTTCTCTCCCCTTCTTCCTTCCTTCCTCCCGTTTCCTCCCCCTTCCTTCCTTCTGTCCTTCCTTCTCCTCTTCCTCCTTCCCTCCTCCCCCTCTTCTTCCTTCCTTCTCTCCCTTTCCTTCCTTCCTTCCTTCCTTCCTTCCTTCCTTCCTTCCTTCCTTCCTTCCTTCCTTCCCTCCCTCCCTCCCTCCCTCCCTCCCTCCCTCCCTCCCTCTCTCCCTCCCTGTATCTACAGCACACTGTTCCTGATCTATAGCGGCTTCCCAAGCCTCCCTCCTTGGGAGTTAAAGCCAATTCTTTCTCCTAGCCTGACATTTCTGCAAGGGATTAAAGACAGGGAAGCTGGCGGAGGCTGCAAGCAGAAGGCAGCCCGAGCAGCAGTGAGAATAAGTGGGGGATAAAAGCGACGTTTGTACTCCCGCAGTTAATCTCGGCTCCTATACAACTTCCCCAGTCACGTGGTCGGATGCAAACCCCGGACGGCACCGGCATGAAAAGCCCCGCTTGGATAGGCTGACCATATTTCTTTGAGGTAAAAAACTACCCTGGGGAAAGTGGGCGCGCATTCGCGCGTGCTTCGCCGCAGGAACTTTCAATAATGGGACAAAATGGGTATTTTTATTAAAATGACGGGAAGCTCCAGAATTGTTTAAAAAATGGAACTGTCCCGTTCAAAACGGGACGTATGGTCAGCCTAGTGTGTGTGTGTGTGCGCGCGCGATTACGCTGAGCAAGTAATCTGCGCGCGCGCGCGCACACACACACACGCACCCTCTTCCCACAACCTTCCCGTGCCTGCTTTCCCTGGCCTCACCACTGCTGGGCAGACAATCTCAGGATCAGGTAAGGAGGCAGGAACCTGGACTGTGGTGCTGTTTCTGCTGCTGGGCTCGCACGTGGCAACTGGGCTTCCAGTTGCCGCGCTGATAGGGCCTCTTCTGGGCTGCCTCCAATGGCAAGTCCGGCTCCAGTCCTCCTTCCTGTCTTCCTGTCCTCCTTCCCGCCGGGTTTAAAAAAGGGACAAAATGGAGATTTTGATCAAAATGACGGGACGGTTGAAAAATGCTAAAATAACGGGACTGTCCCGTTCAAAACGGGACGTATGGTCACCCTATGCCTACTGAAAGTCCCCCACCCTGTAAGAAGTGCCACGCAGGAGCTTTGGAGGTGAGCATTCTCTGCAGGAGATGTAGAATGCCTTCCCACCAGACATGAGAACTGCATCCTCACTCCAAGGTTTTAGGAAGCTTTTAAAAATGTGGATTGTACTGTACTGTATTTGGAGACCAATGAAAGAATGGGAGATGTACCTGAGTTGAGAGGAATCTGGCTGCTTTGCTGTTATAAGATGTTCTGGTTTTATGAGATATAATGACTATGTTGAATTTATATTGATAATACTTATTATGGTTCCTATTTGATATATTTGATAATATTGACAATTTTTGAATTATTGTAGTGTAATGTGGGGGCTGTCAGACTTTTTCAGAATGCAGAGCTTGTTCATTAAAAAAAAAATCCTGGAGATCAAAAGGGGTGGGGCTTCTGAATATCAGCTGATAAGCCCCGCCCTTTCCACTGCACCATAGAAAAATTGTTATAGGAGCCTTTGTAGAACAGTGTTGAGGCAGGAGTAGATGGCTGAATATGCTTGAATTTTTTTTCCCTTTAGTCCCTTGCAGAGAGGGTATTTTTTCCCCTCTGTTTTGCAGAACCCATTCAAGTTCTCATGGAACCCGAGGTTTCCACAGAACCTAGTTTAAAAAACCCTGATGTAATGAATGAAGCTGCTCAGAGTTGCATGATTGAAGCGTTTGCAGTAAATAAATAATTCATATAATATAATGCGTGCTCCCCCACTTCTCTGTGCTTTATTTACAAATCTGAAGCAGAACACAAATGAAAACAAAGAGTCAATTCTGCAGTGCAGCAAACCACTACCCAACATGTGTTCAGCTTAGAAAACTGATGCCTATTCATTTCACATATGCACAACAATTAATTCAGCTACCTTGAAGCCCTGCATCCCTAAAATGATTTCAAAAAAATAACAAATGTGATTTCCACGTGACAAATTCCATAGCTAACGTTTTTAATAATATCTCGTATTCTGTCCATAATTTAAAATTGGTCGAAGTGCCTTCTTGATGTGTGGGGACAGGAAAACACCCTGGGAAAACATGTAGATGGAAGACGTTTCTGTCTGCCACCTTCATAATTCTGTGCATGAAGCAGAATAATTCTGCAAAAAAAGGTCTGATCAGGGAGCATCCTAAAGTTGTGATTGTTCTTTCAGAGCAGGGAGAAGAAACTAGAATGCCAATTGTTAGACAGAGCTTTCCAAACATTTCATGTTGGTGATACACTTTTTAGACATGCATCATGTTGCAACACACTCTTAGAGCAGGGCACAAGGCAGGCACTAGGACCTGCGTGGAATCACAGCAGGTTTGGAGGCAGCAGGGCACAAGGCAGGCACTAGGACCTGCGTGGAATCCTGGCAGGGCTCGGAGGTAGCAGCAACCGCGACACACCCAGACACTGCAGCCGACACACTAATGTGTCGCGACACACAGTTTGGAAAGCTTTGTGTTAGAAAATAAGATTATTCTGCCAAAAAGTCTTTCAAGTCTTCTCACTGGGATTACACTGTACTAGACTATGCCTGTCACATTTATTTTCAAACAATATTTTATGCTTTTAACAAGATACAGAAACCTTGTTATTTTATTATTTCTAATTGTCAATAATGAAGCTAAAATAGATTGACTGTTGCCCCAGTTGAACAAGGTTCTATAGTGCCAAGCGAGGAATGCAAGTGTCTTATGGAAAAGGTTGACTCAATAAATGTTTTGGACCTTTCTTAAAGCCAATAGGGCTACTTTGGTTTTCTCTGAAAAACTAGGCTTTTCAGAGCAGGCTAAGCTAATGGTGGCAGCCTAGCTATACAGACTATCCTGTCCTGTTTTGATTATTTATTTATTATTTAGATTTATATTACCGCCCATCTCCTCCAACGGAGGACTCTGGGCAGTTCACAATAAAAACCATGATAAAACACAATAGTAGTCAAAACATCAATAAATAAATATAAAATCCAAGTCCAAAGATGTTAATACTAAAAAGGGTTTCATGGGACCAACCAGCCCCAGGAGGAACTGTTAGCATTCCCCTCCCATGCAAGGCGGCAGAACCAGGTCTTCAAATTTTTCCGGAAGGTCGGGAGCGAGGAAACCCTCCTCAGCTCTGGGGGCAAGATATTCCAAAGGGTGGGCACCAATGCAGAGAAGGCCCGCCTCCTGGACCCCACTAGGTAAAACTCCTTCGCTGATGGGGTCTACAGCATGCCCTCTCTGCATGACCGGGTGGGGCGGGTCGATGTTCTGGGGATGAGACATTCCCTCAGGTAACCTGGTCCCATGCCATGTAGGGCTTTAAAGGTGATAACCAACACCTTGAATTGGACCCGGAAGTAATGGTGCAATCTGATGTTCATACATACTGTATGTCTCTTTCTGCTTAAAACTGCAGAATTGAAAATGCATTTATAAAAGTTGTTTTTGGATGTATTGGGTTGAAAAAAAAAATTAAAAGGAAAAAAAAACCTATCCTAGAAATAGAAAACAAAAAAGATGACTTTTTTCCATTAAAACCAACAAACCTGGATTTATGTATTAGTATCATGAAGCATAAAAGCCAGACAGCATATGGGCAGAGGACAAGTACAGACCCTTGGCCTGCCAGATGGCCACTAAGCTAAAGAGAAACAAGTGGCTTAACATTTGTTTCAGATTTGTCAAGAGTCAAATAAAAAGTGATGCATACTTTGATCCCAACTTCCTCTCCCTGCCACAATTTTTAATGCTTTAAGGGCAGAGGTGGACAGAATTTTGATGGCTGCAGGTATCACTTAATATATTTTGGTGGACCAAGGACTAGACATAGGCATGGCTGGCACCTTGTTTTCCTCCTTGTTTTTTGGGGTGGGGGAGAATTGGGGATGGGAGCTCTTTGCTTTCAAACCTGCCTTAAGCCTGTTTCAGGGCTTACAGTAAAACCGGGGGGGGGGGGTAACCTGCATATTAACTTTCAGCAATAGTAGTAGTCTGAGTAGGCTCTCAGGGCTGCCCATTGCCTCTCCCTGTGTTAAGCAATACTTTATCTTTGCAGCTCAAAGGAACCTTTGGGAAGATGCCAGAAGCCCATATCCTGGCATGGATGCAGTGAACTGTCAACGCTGTTTTGGTGTTTGAATTTATGGAAGGCGTGCACAACTTTTAGAGGCTAAGGGCTGATTTATCATCTGGGTGGTGTGCTGAGTAGTGTATTTCCAAAAGGTAGATGTGGCCAAAATTAAATACTGCGTGTTTCTAATTAAATATAAAATTATAGTAAATTAATTAAATAAAAGTCAATAGGATTGCTCTCGAGCACATTTATTTATTTATTTATTTATTTATTTATTTATTTATTTATTTATTAAAATAAATTTGTATTGCTTTTCCTTTGCTTGTACCACTTTAAACATTACAGTTCATTAGGAGCTGTAAGCCTTAACTGTGTCTTAATCTGATTACTTTGTGTTGCTCAGAGTCACAGAGAGAGCAGCATATAAGCCTTAGTAATATAATGTAACATTATATACACCATAATATTTAAGTAATTATGTTCTAGAGCAGAGCTTTCCAAACTTTTAATGTTGGTGACACACTTTTTAGACATGCATCATTTCGTGACACACTCTTACAGCAGGAAATCATTTCGCGACACACTCTTACAGCAGGGCACAAGGCAGGCACAAGGACCTGCGCGGAATCACAGCAGGTTTGGAGGCAGTGAGGCACAAGGCAGGCACTGGGACCTGTGCGGAATCCTGGCAGGGCAGGTTTGGAGGCAGCAAGGCACAGGGCAGGCACTAGGACATGCATGGAATCCTGGCAGGGCTTGGAGGCAGCAGCAGCTGCAACACACCCAGACACTGCAGCTGACACACTAACGTGTCGTGACACACAGTTTGGAAAGCTCTGTTCTAGAGGGTTTTGAAGGAAAGCTACCATCTGCAGTTCAGTGGTTTGCCACATGAGGCATATGCACAGACTCCAGCAGGATCTAATGGGCTTGGTCTCAGAATCTTTTTCTGCTTGTTCTATTTCTCACGTAAGAACAATCTGCTTTTATACAGAGCTGCCAATACAACCCATAGTAGAAAAAATAAATTTCTTGTGGGTTGTTCAGAAGGTATTTTATTTGTATATAAACTAACAGGTCACTTCATGTGGAACTTTCTCCCAAGTGGTGTACAGTGGTATGACATTTCAGTTTTATGGTGTTTCTGTAAGCAGCTTTAATGGTCACTGTGTCAAAATGATATATTTGGGCATGGATCATAAGACCCTCTGTGATGCTTGGAAAGACTGCAGAGCTGTCAACAAATACTGTTAGAAGGACATGCCTATTTCTGCAGAAAGAACTGAAATATTTTTACTATTACATCCCTGCATATGTAGGAATTCAAAAAAAGCAAGAAAAAATCATGTAATAGCCCGGATGGAAGGGCATGGAAGTCTAAAGTCAGAAATTCACTAGTTTACTGGGAATCATTGTACATGCATATTAATTCCTGAATGAGTCGCATCATTCATGCAAACATAAATAATTGTGCAGGTATCTTAGTCATCTCATCGACCAGATACACAGAGAGAAAGTCAGGCCCCTGTTGGGCACATCCTCTTCCTTAGAACAAGCTAATGAACCTGTCCACTCAGAAACCAAGAAATCTAACCCAGGACCAGAGAAAACAGAACAGATGGAGGCCTGACTGCTTCAAACATCAATATAGAAGGTTCCGCCCTGTCCCCTCCCCCCCAACCCCCCAGTCCTCAGGAATACCAGTGGTACTGTGTGATGCGGCAGATAGCAAGTCAAGAGAGCGGCTGCTTGCAAGGGAAGACAAAATCGGGGCCTAGTAAATGCAGACTGCTCAGCTTCACCTGCACCTCCATAGGGATTGAAGGGCTCTGGATACTAACTCCTGTGAGAGGGGAAAGCCTCTGCTGGAGCAAGTTCTGCAATGGCTACTTTGGATCTGCGTATGCATTCCTGAGCCCAAACTAGAGTTGACTCTCTTTTGGAACTTGACCATTGGCCTTGGACTGTTTAGCGGAGTTTGACTCTCAGACTGGCTCACTGAGGCACTGCTATTGCTTGGTCCTTACACTAGTGATGGCGAACCTTTTGGGTTTGGCGTGTGAAAAATTCGGAGAATGCCTAACTTGACTCTGCTGGCACGTTACCCCCCCTGAACAAAAAAAAAAAGCTTTGCCTGAACCCATCAAAGCATGCTCCTTTACTCAAAGAAGCCCCTTCACACCTCCTTGCACCCCTTTGTGCCCCTTTGCGCAAATTGCAAACAGCTTTAGGAACCAGCTTTACGCAAGAGGGCAGGGCAGCAGGGGGCTCCGAGGTGGGCTGCGGCTGGGACTGGGCTGGGGCAGCTGTGGATTCCCGGGGCATGGCAGTTGTTGTTGAGCGTTGCTGAATGCTGGCATGTCACCCAAAATGTTGTGGTGTGTCACCTTTGACACTCTAGACCAGTGTTCCTCAACCTTCGCAACTTTCAGATATGTGGACTTCAACTCCCAGAATTCCCAGCCAGCATGTTGGCTGGAGAATTCTGGGAGTTGAAGTTCACATATCTTAAAGTTGCCAAGGTTGAGGAACACTGCTCTAGACAGAAAGCTGAAGTCTGATTTATGAAGTTTATTTATTTATTTATAACCAAAGGGATTTCCTGATTTACAACTGGCCTGTTTACAGCCTAGCAGGCTATGAAATAGTCAAAATGAAGAAGAGATCATGCAAACTCTATACAGTTATTCACAGATGACATGGAAGATACAGTATTTGTATGATAAATGTAGGTAATACTTCAACATATTCTTGTTTTGTGAACTACAATCCAGTCTGTTTCTGAGAAAAAACATCTGTATTCCATGCTACTTGTTTATAGCTTCAGATATGTCACTCATGAATTTCTGGCTCAAAGGAAATTTTATGTGAGCTACAATGCAGGATTCTCAATCTTTGGGTCATAACTCTATGAAGGGTCATAGCAAATTTGAGGGGTGGGGTTACGATTCTTGGGGTGGCCAGAAAGGTTGACAGTTAAGCAGACAAAGAGAGCAGGGTCTTCAAAGTTCTGAATCCTGAGGGAGGCAGGAGGGAAGGTGTCTGTGCCATGTGTGGTGCATGGTGCATGGTGCATGATTGACAGGGAGGAGAGACACATGACTAGGCCTGGGCCCAGGCAGACGTTCCTCTCAGAGCTGAGAAGAGAATGCAGCAGCAGCAGCTGCAAGGTCACTACATTGCGTAGTTGCTGGTAAAAACTGGTCTCCTTCATCTGCTTCTGCTGTCTTTAATGGGTGATGTAATGGGAAGAAGGAATAACTTTGAGGAACAGGAGGAAGAGCCACAACCAAGACAACAATCAGATAAAAAAAAACATGAGTCTGGAGCAGAAATGTAATTTGAGAAAGCGTCTCAGACTTGATCCTCCCTAGTTCTCATGAAGATAAAGGCATATTCAAACTTGCAAGATTCTGTTACTGTAACCTTGTAATAAAAGTAGTTTATTGGTTTCATACTCTGGTCTACGTTGAAGGGCTGACAGGAAGCTTGGCGTGCAGGAAGGTGCAAGGTAACGAAAATGGGAGACGGATCCTACTGAGCTCCCACATGCTCAGTCTCTGCTTCACTGGACAGCCAGATGCCCAGTGTCCTGGGAGAATCCCCTTGTTCATGCTACCTTGGCACCCCAGTTTCCTTTTCTTCCTTCCTTTTCCTTTCTGATACGAGGCACTCCACCATAAGCCATACAAATTTCAGAGTTCTTAAAGCACCGTAGAGGCTCCCAAAACTGACATGGCAAAGGGCCTCCAGTTCCTGCTTCAAGAAGATTCTTTGGTTTCTCCCTATGGCAGGGATGAGAAGGGCTGCCCTAAGATCCATCCTACCCAGCAGGATCTCCACAGCTACATCTCAAATCTACTAGAAGGAACAACTAGGGGATCCCAATTGCCTGAATGTCCCAGAGTTCCTGGTCTCCAGAGCTGCTTTCTCTCCCTTGGGCCACTTTCTTTTTCTTCTTTTGGCTTATTTCCCCCTCTCCTTACTTTGCCTTTTGCCTTCCAAGATGCTTTTTCCAGCACTTTGTCCCTCCCCCTTCCTTCTCTACTTCAAAGGCTATTGTTAAAGGGAGCCCAAAGTTTCCAGAAGCCCAGCTCATGTCCCTCAGGTGCACATACACCCAGTGGGATGTAGACAGGTGAAATGCACCACTTCTGAGGGTACACTTTAGCCACATAATTGAAAGCCTGTTGGCCTCTCCAGAAATGAACAGTAAATACAGGTAGTCCTCGTTTAGCAACTGACTTGTTTAGTGACCATTTGCAGTTATTGCAGTGATGAAAAAGTAACTTTGCAACCAGTCCTTGCATTTACAACCTTTGCAGGTCTGTAAAGCAAAGGGAAGCTGAAGTAAGATTGGGATGTTTCACTTAGCAACATTTTGCTTAACATTTTGCTCCTCTTTCACAGGAGTTGCAGGTCCCAATTGTGATCGCAAAACGAGGACTACCTGTACATCAATCATTGTGTCCTTCTTAATGATTTGTGTTTCATTTACATACATTTTTAGCTGTTATTATAGCTCACTAATCACCTTTGAGAGGAAGCTTCTGATCTGGAACACGCATGCCAGTAATTAATAACAAGCATGCCAGTAACTTTATGTGTAATGGTGCCATTGCTGGAGAAACTTCTGAACAAGGTTCTTTTCCAGAAACATAGAGCTAAAAGGGCCCATTAGACTGAGTTCAACCTCCCACCTACTGATGGAATCTATTTTAAAGCATCTCCAGCAGATCCTGGCTTCTATTTTCAGGCATCTAATTTCCACTGACAGAAAAAAAGAGAGCATTGCAGTACAAGAGCCAAAAGCCTAGGATTCAAATTGTGACACGAGATTAAGATTTTGTGGCAAATCTGCTGGATAGATTTATTTAGATGCCGACTTGATTCACAGATTGCGCTTAGCCATTGCACTAAAATCTTAACAAAGCTGCCTTGGTAGTTTTCCTTTCTGAAATTCAATGCATTCAAGGTAATAAAAACGGTCTTCTCCTGGTATACCTTCTCCAAATTTAGTAGGCTATAAGATACTTTTTATAAGGCTATAAGAAGTATAATTATTTTTAAAAATGTGTGTATTGTAGGGCTGCTCAGCACTTTAAATTTAGTTCATAAAGATGTTTTTGTCTGCAGCTCTTTAAAGCAGTGGTGTCTTTTCACAGGATCATCCAATTCCCCCCTGTAGCTGGTTGGATGACTTTAGAACAGCCTTTCTCAACCTTTGGACCCTGGAGGAACCCTTGAAATATTTTTCAGGCCTCGGGGAACCCCTGCACATTCAGGCTCAAATATAGGCCAGAAGTTACAAAATTATTCTATTTGTTTCATGAGTAGGCCTGTATATATGCATTAACAGTGTTCTTAAACTAAAAATAAAGAATGAAACATACCTTTTTAATGTTGCCCGAATTTGAAATTTAAAATAAATTGTGATCTCCCAGGGAACCCCTAGTGACCTCTCGCAGAACCCTAGGGTGCCACGGAACCCTGGTTGAGAAACTCTGCTCTAGAAGATGTTAGCTCTCCCTAGTGGAAATCCTGATTCAGAAACTTTTCCAAGTTTGTTTTATTTTCTTAAAACTGTATACCTTGGCTTTTTGCAAAGCAATATTCAATTTGATTTATAGGTTTAAGAAGGCAAAATGTGCAAATCATCCCTTGAATTACCCAGGAGTTGCTAATTAACTTTCTGCCACCTCTAATATATATGGTGTGAATAAAATCACAGATGATATATAACTAAGGGGAACTGAGCTGCATTCTGACACTGTTCAATTCCATGAAGCACTTTTCTCTCTGCTGAACTCGCAGCACTGGAGGCAGTCATGGTGGGCAGGAGACAATTTGAGATGATGGCATAATTGAGAAGGCTAGCTGCTGGAAGGGAGGCTTCATTTTTCTTCTCCTGCACAGACTTTTTGCTCTTAAAAAGTCCCTTCTTCTCTGTACTCTCCATCCCATTTTAATCACCTGGGTCAATCATCTGTTTAATATGCTCACATAGAGAGGGGCTAGTGTAAGCCCTAAAACAGAATTCCCATTCAAATTCTTAGAAAAAGATGCAGCATTGGTTGTCCAAGGTGACCTTACCCCTCCACCAAAAAAAGAAGAAGAAGCAAACTATGGCCCCCAACTTCCAAATGTGCACGCAGTCTTTCAATAAAACTCTATTACCACCAAGTATAATTTGAATTGTCTGACAGACAGACAGAAACCTTATTTTGGTCATTGACCAATAAAAATACATTCTATAAAACAAACAAAGCAAAATTATCTTCTAATATCAATAACTGTTGGCAACCATTTGTGGGCAAAGCTTACATAATGTAGCAGAAACTTTCCAGGTTATAATGATATGCAAATCATTGTGCATTTGAACATGTGTGTATGTACTTTTACCTGTTCATAATGATTGATTTGACAGTGCCACCTAGAAAACACTAAATTACCACACTAGCTTTAGACAGCTCCTTTGGAATTGTTTTACACAAGGTGATCATATGGGTTTCTTAGTGATTTTTGAGAGAGAATAGCATGTAGCAATTTGGGCAAAACAACATCTGACTGTGTTGGTCATCAAGCCTAGTATTTTAGTGTCTAAGAAGACCAATGAAGAAGGAAATTCAATACCATCAGCCATGGTACCCTTCTGGACTGGTTCCAGGGGTTGGGGGTGGGTGGCTCTGTACTGTGCCAGTTTTCCTCCTTCCTCTGGGGTCAGTTCGAGTCGGTGTTGATTGGGAATGAGATGTCCTGCCTTTGGCCCCTGCATTGTGGGATTCCACAGAGTTTGGTACTTCTCCACTCTTGTTTAACATCTACATGAAGCTTCTGGGTGAGCTAAGCAATGCCCCTGCCAAACTAAGCAATGTTGTCGAGGTCTTGTCCCGGAGTTTGGAGGCTGTAGGGGTTTGGATTGGGAAAAGCAGGCTTCAGATCAACCCTAGCAAGACTGAGTGGCTCTGGTCTATGAAGGATCTCAGTCATCCAGGTGAGTGGCTCTGGGTTTTGGGCCTGCAGGTTCCAGGGACTTATCATCTTTGGTTCTGGATGGGGTGGCACTGCCCCAAACAGACCCAGTGTTCAATCTGTGGATTCTCCTGGACTTACGACTCCTGCTCAAAGAGCAGGTAGCAGTTGTGCAACTTTATGTTGTGAGCCAGTTGTGCCCATTCCTGGACCAGGAGGCTCTGCCCTAAGTCACTCATACCCTGTTCACCTCTCAAACGGATTATGTTAATGCACTCTACATGGGGCTGCCCTTGAAGAGCATCTGGAAGCTGCAGCTGGTGTAAAATGCAGTGGCATGGGCAGTTATGTACTCTCCTCTATCACCGCACATTAAACCTCTGTTCTGCAAGCTGCATTAGTTGCCAGTATACTTCTGGCTTCAATTCAAGGTGCTGGTAATGACCTATAAAGCCATGTACAGTATGGCATGGGACCAGTTATCTGAGGGACTGCCTCTCCCCAGTGACATCTACTCATCCCATTAGGTCTGGCAGGAGGCGCATGTTACGGGTCCCGTCTACAAAAGAGTATCATCTGGTGGGGCCCAGGAAGAGAGCCTTTTCTGCCTTGGCACCCAATCTTCGGAACATCATTCCTCTGGACCTTAGATTGGCCTCAACCCTCCTGGCCTTTAGGAGGGCCCTGAAGACATGGCTTTGCTATCGCGCCTGGTGGTTTGGTAGTAGTGGAGAGTTTCTACAAGGGTTGCATTGAATGTGACCTAGCGATGGATCTAGTGATGGATTCTGCCACTGATTATGATTAATTTTTGTTTTAATGTGGTTTTATTGATGGCTTTTATATGTTTGTATAACCTTCTCTTTTTTAAAATTATTGTTGGTTTTTTGAATTATTGTGAGCCTCCCAGAGTCACTTAGGTGAGATGGGCAGGTATACAAATCGAATGAATAAATGAATGTACAAATTTTGTATTTCTTTTCAGTGTTAACTAAAAATGAAATAACAATGTTTTAAACACCCTCTTTTTATCCCTTACTCTGCAATGATTCTTCACCGTATTTTGTTTGGAGTCATATTTATAGTTTTTAGACATTTCACTCCTGCTTGCCAGCTTGCACCCTTTCCCTTGCAAGCCTCTATCTTGAATCCCAAGTATTCCTGTAGCTGGCTGGCATTCAAATCAACTGATTTTTATTTATTCTACCCAAACTTTAAAATACCTACTTTAATAGACTCTATTGTTTTTAGTGGAGGATGAAGTGGAAGCCAAAGGTCTTTTGTGGTTTATGAGGAAAGATACATTGACTATGGCAAGAAAGTCATTGTGTGTGTTTATATTTACACACACACAAACACTCCCAGAAGAAGGAGAAGATGATAAAGATAAATTGAACAGCAGGGACTTTGTGCAGGTGTTTGACATGTATCTGTCTCACATCCACTGATGTACAAAAGTCACAAGAAGCTGCAATGCTTGAATATGCTGGGCATTCACATTTTACTGTTATGGTATACAAAAAAATCACACAGTTTAGAACATGATGCCTAGCTCTCATTTGTCAGTTCTTTGCATCCATCATTAAGCCTGATGTATTAGCACTGAGGGAAGAATAAGTATCTTTTACAAAAACTAAAACATCTTATGAATCATACATTGTCTGGAAGGCAGTGACAGTCCAGATGAGCAATTATCTCAAGCAGTATTCCAGTAAACACTTGATAACAAAATAAAATCATCCTTGCCAAAGAGAAATGATGACACTACTATGGTCTGAGATATTCCTAAGATTTCTGCAATCGACTTTACTGGCCACACGTAGCTCCCATTATTTATTCTCTTAATGTTATTACCATGGTATGGCTCTCATCTAGCATATTTTTAAGATGCAACTCTGTTTTGTAGAATCTGAATAGTGTCCCCCATCAGTGGAAGCTTCTATCCATGGAGTGGAGTGATTCCCCTTCCCTTAGAAAAGTGATTCTCCCCATCACTCCCAAATTCTGCACTTCAATATCTTCCAGTTTTCTTGAGCAGATTTGGAAGTGGACAAAAAGGCTGGTGGAATCATCCTCTTCACAGTCCATTGGCAGAAGTCCTACACTGACTTGAGAAATCCTAGTTGGATTTCTCCCACAGTTTTCATAAGGGCTCAGTGGTTGAAATAAAATAAAATAAATCCATAATTCATGTTTATCTTTCTGTACATTTAAAGTATCAACCACTTTGCAAATCATATTGCAAGTTTGGGTGTCTGGATCACTCTTGATAAGTAAAATCACCTTCAGTTTATAATGGGGGTTGGCAAACTGAAAGTCAGTTTGCAATAATTATAGTCCACTGTGCTTCTATAATATTACTGGGAGCAGAAAAGAGTTTTACATTTCCTCAACCTGCCACCCCCTATAACTGTTCTCCCTAAAGCCACCTTCCAGTGGCTGTTCCTGTTCCAGCTCTTAGAATGCTATTACATCAGCGATGGGACAATCACATTTCTCATGGCTCTTTGCTGACATTGCAATATTGTTAATGCAGTAATCAGGGATTGAGGAGGAGAATGGGATGGCAGGAAGGGAATAGGTGAACTTGTCCTGGGGAACTTTTGAAGTGTAGGAAAAGCTGTCTCCCTTGATCCCAATTTAATACAACCAACAGCTGAACAGTGTTTTCAAGTGTTATTGATCTGTAGTTACAGGGTGTTCCCTTAGAGGAGAAGACAAAAATTACATGCAAACAAGGACTTTTATCAAACTGATTACATACATCATCTTCCTGTTTATCTTATAAGGAACACACAATGGTTGATTTAGGAAAAGGGCAGCCTCATCCTTGGTCATAGTTATTTCTCACTTGCTTTTTTCCTGGGAATTATACAAGAGAACAATTTGAACAGAGAGAACTTGTTTCTAAATCTTATATAGTCTTTGCTCCATTTCATTTAGTCTCTTCCCTGCCAGTTGATTGTTTTGTGCAACATATCTGCCATTGTAATGGCTTTTAGTTTGTTCTACTGTGAACTCTAAATATAGCTTTGGTAATGTCTGTTAATGTTTACTGGTTTGGGGGTCCCACAACATCCCCTTCCACTTACTCTCATTTCCAAGCATTCTTCTGCAGCAGTTCCAGCCAACCCATGATCATCTTCCTGCTTGCCAGCATCAAAACATTGAGTCAGCACCATCCCTGGCTAAGTTAATCCAAAATGTGGAGAGTGCCCAAAATGTCATTCATTCAACATTTTGCCTTAGCCACTGCTGATTCTGGAATAAAAAAAATCCTCAATCAACACTTGACATGGAAAAGGAATGAAATAAACTGCTAGCATGACCCCACACACAAATTTTCGGTCCACGTTGTGTGCATTTATGTAGCCAGTTTGTGAAAATTCTGAGTGGTTGATTAAAAGGCGTTGCCTGTCTACATTGCTCCATTATAAGTGAAATCCACTGAGCTGGGATGGTAAAATAATAGCTCCCTTTCCCCAGAAGCTGATACTATAGTTGCAGGAGTTGGAAAGGCAAAGACAGGGAAGATACATTGCAAACAGCAGGCACCAAGAGCAAGGTGGTAAAGCCTTAGGGATAGAGGAGGAAAGATTTCCTCCAGGAGCTGAGAGATGGGTGAGGCAAGAATTCCCACCTATCAGAAAGCTGATTGCTTTGCTACAAATAGATGATAACAAAAATTACTAGTATTGTCCAGCTTCAGATGACTTAGTGTATTACCATAAAAAAACTGACTCAACACTCAGAACAAGTTGATGTCGTACCATCAGGCAGAAACAGAAATGGATTTTAGCCCTGTTGGGAGTGTGCCCTAAATCAGACCTCTAGTCACTCTATTTTAGTACTGCAGGGGTCATGCCTTTCCAGAGTTTCAGACGAAGTCATTTTCAGGCTTAACTGGAGATGCCAGGGATTGAAATTCCACATGAAGGCATAGGCCTTAACTCCTCAATTACCCATCTTCTTTTTTTAAAAACTACAGGAAAAACAGGCAGGCAATTGAAATTATAGAAAGGACAGACCTTTTTATTAAAATTGAGCCAAATAACTCAGTGATAGGTTTGAATCATTTTTTAAAAAGAGCATTACAAGTTGCTGAGAGAATTACACACTTTGGCATTTGATCAACTTCTTGACAAAAGAACATAGATGGTTCCCTGAAAGGCCAATTTACCAATACAGGAATTATCTGCAGGTGTAGGTGCACTTGTGTGGGGGTATATTTAAAAATAGCAATTACAAATTAGAATCAGCAGAGGAAGAGCAAAGAATCAAATTAGCACGCATGTTCACATTAATCATGCAGCAAGCAATTCAGTGCTTTCTTTCTTTCTTTTTTAGCAGTGCG
Source organism: Charina bottae (assembly GCA_023362775.1). Lineage (NCBI taxonomy): Eukaryota > Metazoa > Chordata > Lepidosauria > Squamata > Charinaidae > Charina > Charina bottae. The sequence goes on from JALMGJ010000003.1 coordinate 177,483,235, forward strand.
ATATAGCGATTTTTAAATGATTGAGATGCTCCCATATACAGGCCTGTGGAAAGGAACTAACAGAAAATGAGACCCCAACTGTTAAAAGAAAGAGGAAAGAAAATCTACATATTTAACAGAATAGCTAGCTTACCTCCCAGAGAACTGGTAAGCCTAGAGGTATCCATTGGGTGAGTGTGTATGAGTAAAAATCTGCAAGATGGCAATTGCAACATGATGCCCACCATCTTAGAGATTTTGACATTCTCCCCTTCCCCCCACCCAAGATGCCCCTGGGTAAGACTTGAGGTGGTAACACAAACTGCTGTTTGAGAATCTGCTGCCTGCTGAAAGCAGGATTGGATAACATGGAATCTTCCAGTTATTGCCGAACTGAAACTCTCATCACCCCTTTTCAGCATGGTGAGGGATGATGGGAATCATACTTCCATAACAGTTGGGGAAGGGAATGTTTCTACTTATGACTTACAGGAATGTACAGTATTTGTGCTAATTATGACAATGAGTAATTTCCAGAGCGCTCTGGTAGCAAGGAAACAAGACTTCTACAATATTCTACAGCTTTATTGCAGTATCAAGGCTAGAAATGTGGCAAGGGGGTAGGGACAAACCCTTTCTGCTAGAAGCGATTGCAGAGAAAGCAGAGGGCCATTGCTGATGAGGCATCCAAGCTACTACTGAGTATTTCTCCCTGGGTAATAAGGTCATTACTATGCCCTCTACACTTACTGACTTTTGTCCGACTTCAACAGCTATTCCTTTATATCAGGTCAGGAGAATGTGCAACCCTCAAGGTGTTGTTGATATATAGTTCTACTGACTTCCGGTGCGAATATGGCAGTCTAAACAGCTGTGCTCGTGGGCTCCGCAAGTAGAACGGACAACGCGGCAAATTTTCGAGCTCAGGCAGGTTTTCCCTGAAGCTCAGAACCATTTTTCCAGGGAAAGGAAAGCACTCGGAATCACCCCATCTGTCCTCGGGAAGGCTGCTTGCAGCCAGAAGATCGCAAACAGCATTCGTGATCGACCGGTAAAAGCAGCCGGGAGGCTGGGGTGTTGTCATTTCCAAGCCGTGCTGTCGCCTTAAAGGGACATTAAGACTGGCCACCCCATTTCTAAACCACCCAATTTATTTTTCTTTTAAGTATGTGTACCCAAAAGAAGCTTTCTACAGCAAGGAGAAATGCGCTGTTTTGGTGCTTATCGTTATTTTTGTGATTAATTTCTTTAAAAAAAATTTTTTTTTAAGTCTTGGACTTTGCTTTCCATCCAAATATTAAGGAAGGTTGAGAGTATATAATCATCTCCCTGTTATTATTTTTGTACTAAATTTGAATATTTTAGCATTTTCCTACACGTTGAATATGCTTTTCTGAACTTTCAGCTTTCTGCTGCTACTTTCCCTGGGACTGCCTGTTATCATACTTTCACTTGTGTAAACACATCTCGGAATTTTTCTATTATCTTCCACTTTTGCTGGTGTGTCACAACACAGTACTGTGTCGCCTGCAGTGTGCAGGTGTGTCGCGCAAAAACCCGGAAGCGCTGATGGCGTGCCGCCGCCATGTGCAGCAGCATGCGCGGCAGCATGAGCAGCAGCGGCGGCGGGCCATCAGCGCTTCCGGGTTTCACATGACACATCTGCACACCACTGCCGCCATGCGCGCCGCCACCACTGCTGCTGCCGTGCCACCCCGCCGCCGTTGCCACTGTCGCCATTGGTGTGTGTGTCACCAACAGGAAAAGTTTGGAAAGCTCTGTGCTAGATGAAGAGTGGACAGTCGAGTTGAAGAAATTAAAAGGACAGACCGAGTTGCAAGTCATTAGGGAAATTGATTTTCTGATGGAAAGTTATGGAAAAGAAGGGGTTATTAGGTATGGGAGGCTTTCTGTTGAGAAGTCTGATTTTTTTAAGGGGGGCAGTTGGGCTGTTTGATTTCTTTATGCAAAAAGCTCTGTGTGTATTGTGGGGATATGTAAATGCTCTGGTTTATTTTGAAGTGAGATATGAAGTGGGGTAAGGGTTTAAGGATATCTATTTGGATTGCTTCTAGGGCTTGCTTGACTTCATTCATCTTTAATGATTTGGATTAAGATTAATAAGGTATAATAATAAATGCTTGGTTTTAGGTTTAATATGATTAAGACTTTTATAATTGTTGTATTAATTATAATGGCAGATAATTTGTATGCTTTTTTAGTTTGATTTTTATTATAGTAGACAGACAGACAGACAGACAGACAGACAGACAGACAGACAGACAGACATATATATATATATATATATATATATATATATATATATTCATTCTCTTTTTCTTTTAATATAAGGGGATGGAGCAACTGTATTTAGTGATTTTTATAATATGCCAATGGAATGGTTTATAGAAATAATGTGATCTTGGTTTAATATAGAGTAAGTGATTGATTATGGAAAATTTGTTGTATATCCTTGCTGTTAAAAGTCTGAAGTCACCTCTTTTTGTAATAGTAAAAAAAAAATTTCTCTTGTTTTCACACTTTTTTAGTTTTCTCTTTTTCTTTTTTGTAATTTTTATCTTTGTTTTAAATCTAATAAAATTCTTATAAAAAAAGATATATAGTTCTACTGAATCAATCAGCATGGCCAATAAAGGTGGATGATTGGGAGGGGCGGGTTGCTTACCATCACCTGTGTGATATGGCTGATAATGCTTTGAATTAACCCTGTCTAGCCTATGGCCTAGCTAGCTCCCTTCTCTGCAAAAAAACATGAGGTATTTTAATAGGTGTAATAATAATTGGTCAGAAGAATGGAATTCCACTAGAACTTAGATATTCTTAGGGTATTGTGACTCAGGCAAAAACACTAGCCTTATTTAAAGAGCTTATTTGAGAAGTTTCTGAGTACTTTCTGAGTTGCGTAGCCTAGTTTCCAGATGCCATCTTGTGGTCAAAATGATAATTTCAAACGTTCTGGGCTCCAGACATATAGTAATTCCTTATGAATCACTGATACAAATGGAAAATGTTTCTTAGACATTTATTACCTTTCATATCCGGATGTTGTTCCTGCAGTCTGGAAATAAATGAAATGAACTCCCTCTATCTTGCTGACATGTTTAGCTGTAGTAAATTGTTTCATTAAAGACATAGTCGTTTGATCCTATTGTTTGGCTTTAGTTATTGCAGCAAAAATGTGCACCATGCCACTGAAGCAATATCTCATGCCTAGTTAATGGTAAAGGTGTCCAAATGCACCAGTAGAACTGCTCCCTTTATTATAGAGAAATGCAGGCATTCAGCTTCACCAGTGTTGAATGTTCAGGGACAATTGCTGGGGAAAATGGAAATAATAGAACCTCGTTATCATGGCAAGTAAAACGAACAAATGAATGAACAAACAAACAAATAAACTATCTGTAGAACATCAGGATACGGAAAAAATAATCATTACCACAGTGTGGAGCAGCTGCTAGTGGTAACCTTGGATTATTTTAGCATGCTCCCTAATTCTAAACCGCCCAGAGTTCCTCAAACTTTTTTTTTGAGTCTGTCCATTAAATGGAAAAAATCCATATAAAAAGCTGTTCTATTGGCTATGGCCGCCATATGAACCAACTGCCAGAAGAAGTTCTCTCAAATGCAGCTATCACTGCTAACTTCAGAATTTTGAGGAGTAAGTATACCTAACTGGCCCTTTTCATCTAGAAGAGATAGAATATTCAAAACAAGAATTGTTCCAGCTTTAACCTTTGTAGATGATCTGTACAGCATATGATGAAATACTACTGGGAGCAATGCAGTGAGTAGTCTATAAGGTAACAGCCTCAGATCTCCAGCAAATGTTTAATTATATCATTCTTTGAAGCCCGGTTCCGGTATCAACTTTATGTCAATATTTCTAAAGTAGATCTAGACTTAATCAATTTAAATTGCTGACATAATTTGAATTTATGTTTGTTATGATCTCATTCATTTCATTGGGCCTACTCTAAGTATAATTTAGCCTGGATTCAACCCTTTGTTCAGTGGATCTATTCTGCATATTACTTAGTCTCAATTATCCCTTTCTTCTTCATTTTAGTTTTGCCAAAAAAGGCCCCCTAGTCATTACTGAATGCATCCCAAATAGATATGGAAATCACCATGAGGCAGAACAGGTCACATTATCTCTAGTTTGCAAAAGCTCTGTATGCAGTGCTCCTGCTTTAATGCAACTCCAGAAGTATTTCACTAGTTTCACACCAGTACAGCTTGCCTATAAATATAGAAAAGGAAAAATGTCAGATCCTTCATTCTACAGAAAGGCAGCAGTATTATATTATGCATATTTTGAGATTATTGGCATTTCACCTTAAAAAAGCTGCTGAGGGATGAATATCCAGTAAGATCAAGTAGGGTTCAATAAGTCTGACCCTCACAGATCAATTGCTATTTTCAGAAATTCAATACCACATCTAATACAGAAACCTTCTTATAGAATATCTATTATTTCCTACCTGGGTGTTATTGCCTGCAAGGAGAGAAATATAATTTGCATAGGCAGCTGGTGAAAGAGTGAAATTGTGTTGATGCTATGATTCCCATGGGATTAATAGCTTCCCCTACAAATCATTTTTACAAGAACAACAAGATTATTTTTTTAAAAAAATCTTAAAATGTTTTAAAATAAATCATTGGTATTCAGACAACAAAGCAAATGACCCCATTTCCATTTCTCAGTGTCATCCTTAAATTGGAAAAGTTTATCGGAATAATTTATTTTTGGCAGGAAAGAGGTTGCTTTAATCTGACAGTCTTGGAGAAAGTATTCACACACTTGTATGAAGGGATGTAATATTAAAAATATTTAATATTCTGATTACATGATAGACAATTTAAGACCATAGGTTTGTCCATTAAGGTGGCAAATATTAGGAGAGTTATTGAAAGCCAAAATTTAATATATTTTATTTTATTTTACAGCATGTATTACCTGCTACAATCCCAAAAGACTCTGGGTGACATACAGCATCAAGCAAAACAACACCACCACCAACAGCATAATAATAATAATAACTAGGCAGACCATATTTCCTTGAGACAAAAATGGGACATTGGGATGGCAAAATGGGACAGGGTCTTATGTAATATTCCGTATTCATGAAAAAGACAGGGGTCCCTGCCCCCCAGTCTGTGTGATTGGCTCCCGCCTGCAAACCCCGCCCCCCAGTCCACGCGATTGGCTCCCGCTTGCAAACCCCATCCCTGGTCCGCGTGATTGGCTCCCATCTGCAAAACCCGCCCCCGGTCCCTCCTTTGCCGTGCGCTGATAGGCGGGAAGGCTTCCTCTTCCGGGCTGCCTCCAATTGGCAGCTCCGGCTCGGATCCTCCTTCCGCACCATTCCCGCCGGGTTTAAAAAATGGGACAAAATTGAGATTTTTATCAAAATGACGGGACGGTTGAAAAATGCTAAAAAAACGGGACTGTCCCGTTCAAAATGGGACGTATGGTCAGCCTAATAATAACTAAATCCAAAGGATAACCACAAAGAAAAGCAAGAATTAAAACCCCAAATATGTTTGTACAGTGAGTCAGCTGGGACCAAAATACGTTGAAATTAAAGAGCTTTAACTCATTGGCAAGATGGAGGTGTACATGTTCATCTGGGGAGAGTATTCCATAGAGTGGGGACCATTACGGAGAAGACCTGCCATCACACCCACCCATCCTGCAAACCCATAAGGGAAAAGAACTTTCAGCAGGCCTTCTCTTGAGGCATAGAGCAGGTATGGAAAGTATACATAACATTAAAAGTATATCTATGTTTATATTTGTTTTAAAGTTTTCTGAACATAAGGGAGGGGATGACATTCCCCAAGACAAGTGCCAGTGCAAAATGGGGGATCTTCATGTCTTTGTTAAATGACAGTTCGAATTATTATGCATATGCTATTTGTGTGCAGCACCTCATACACCCAGCACATTTTATATGGAGTATTGGTACTTCCTGGCTTCTTTACACACAGGTAATTAGTGCCAACAAAATTGACAGAGCAGATAATCTATTTGGATGCGGGGGTGATGGTGATCCTTGAATGCTAGAACAGGGCCAATACATTTAAATAACAGACAAATTGGTTTGTTATTAGATGCTGGGGGAAATTGCTAAGCATGGCAGCATTCCTCTAACAGAAATCAATGCTTACACAAAATATGGACTCAACTTGAAAAACAGGAAGAGAAAGAAATGAGGTGTTTGGCAAACAAGAGTTTATCCATTCTAGTTCTATATCATTGTGTGTTATATGATGTTTCTACATTTGATGGGTTAGATGGTCATTGTTCCTTCCAACTCTATGGTTTTATTGATAGCACATCCTTTTTTAAAGTAGGAAATAGTATCCTGTAGAACTTTATAGTTACTGGTTTTCTATGGGTACATGTGCTTTTGAGCTTTTTTATCCACATGTTTGACTTGATAGATAAAAGACACATGTTGGTGAATAAAAATCAGCTTGGTGTGTTGAAATAAACTAAAGTCTTATTCTTGTGTATATGTTGCATTGGAAGCTTGATACTTAATTATTGTGAAGGGAATGAGGCAGATTTGTAATACATCCTTTGTTTTACCAATCTTATTTGTAATATAAATTATTTTTATGACTGTTATGCCTCTTGTTGTAGCATCTTTTGTCCATATCTGAAATGACATCATTAAAATTTATTAAAACTAGAAAAATTAATTTATCTCTTTTACAATAAGAAGAAGAAATATTTTTGCTTTGTGAAAAGCAGTGATTTTCAATTAGGTAATAATGAATACATAATATTTTACTGAGCATTCCTTTGCCTGATAAATGCAATTTTCTTCTGTATTTTAGATTTCCATAAAATTATTTCAGCTTTACTTTACTCTTATAGATTCCAAGTTTCGTATCATTAATGCCATACCAAATCAATTCAACTATTAAAGGCATTTATAACAATATCATTAAAATTTGCAATTTGAAGCCTTTTCCATGAATATGTATGGGAACATTTCCCACTGGCCTAGTGATAGTTCCTCCCTCTGCCAGGGGCATACATATTTGTCAGTATAGGATTATACCATGCATTTATTTCAGGATAAAGAAGTGGTGTAAATGTTGCTGAACTCTAAATCCTAGAAGCAGGGTGTCTGTAGAAAATGGTGGAAAAAGTCAAGATAGCGGAGATGACAGGGCAATGAAAGCTCTGCTTCTTTTTAAGCAGAGCTTCAGCTGCACATCAAAAATAGGCAGAGCTTCATCGCACCATCGTGGCCTCCATCCTGACTTTTTTGACCATACCCTGGCCACTGACCATGTTAGAATTCAGTAGCTTCTTGTTCTACATCTCAGATTTAGTCCATGGAAGGTTAACTCACCATATATTTTTTTGCTGTTTTTAACATGCTCCTTACTTCAGTTGCTGTACTATTCTGTACAATTCTGAAAATAGTATCAGATGACACTGATAGTTTATGGTCAGTTAACGTGCTCCTTGCAACTGCTCTCCATATAAATGCAATTTTCTTGGAATTAGATCTTTTCTAATAAAATCTATTATAGTCATATTTTTTGTTTTTATTTAAGCTGAACATTTTATTCACATTTTGAACACTGTAAGCAAATAAAAATTATAAAATAAAAATTAACCCCACTACTGCAAGTTCATGTCTTCCCTATTTAAATGGTTTGTGCAATAAAATATTATTCCAGTGTGTTTTTAGAGAATTGTCACATTTGATCGTTCTTGGATCTTGGAGGAAGGAAATTGTATAAATGAAGATCATTCAGCTAAACACACATTATATTGATCAGACATTATTTGGATAATAAAGTAGAGATGATAGATAGATTCAGACAAGGAGATTGTTTTAAAAATGGGACTGGAATACAAGAGGAACATTTTAAAATTCTAGCTTGGGTTGGGCAACGTTTTTTCACTTAAGGGGCAGATTCTTGAAAGACTGATCTAAGGTGGATTGCATTAAGAGACAATAATGGATAACATTGAATTACGTTTTGGCAGGGTAAGAACCAAAAGTGGGTGGAGTTATCATTCTGCCTTTTCAGACATCTTTTAAAAAAAACTGAACCCTTTCCCCCCTTCTTTTGGATAATTCTACCTCTCTTTCTCATCTCAGCATATTGCAAGGAAAGGACAGATCAGATTATTCTGCAATTGGGTTGCCCATTCCATTCTAACCCACCCCTTTCATGTGAAGTATAACATCATAGTCTTTCAGTCAACCAAGCTTTTTCTGAGGTTTTTAAAATGTACCAAGTATAGAAATTGTTCAATAAAGTTATACTTGTCTCACTCAAAAGATGTCCTTTATACCACTCCATCATCAGAAGGCAAAATGTAAAAGCAGGAAGATTAAGTTTAGATGGATCCACCTTCGAATGTAGATGTTGGCAAAATGTTAAAAGAAGGAAGGGCTAAGCAAATGTATTAAGACAGTGACAAGGAATTATATATTTTCAGTTGAGGTTTTATCTTTGGATGAGGAATGGGGTTGTTTACTGCATTACCCGATGCCAGTGCTCTAAGAATAGCTGGGCAATATCAGGTTCCAAAAGTCAGAATTCTTCCTGCTGCTCTTCCCCATTCATCATTGTCTTTGCCGGAATGCTCATCCTGAATTCAGCTGTGTGGATTCCTAATTAACAATTTGCCCGTAAGGTACTAACGCTCACTGAACTCATCTATCTCCTTCTGAAATGACTAAGCTCTGTCCTGTATTAAAGATGTAAAAGGCCACAAATTACCTTCATGGTCTTTGTAGCTAAGAAAAGGTGGTGGGGTGGGGCGGAAGCATCATTGGTTGGTGAATAACAATTTCAGCTTTTGGGATCCAAACTGTTCCATTCATTCTGGAAGCTTCCTGCCTGACAGAAGAAAAATATTCTTTGTTATTTTTCAGGCAGGTTCATTTTTGTTTTATTGAAACAGAGGACTTTCCCATCCAAATCTTACCATTGGTAATATTTTTCCAATTACTGAATACACCAATAAGTCATTCTAGCAATGATGGACAAACGTAAGGTTTCAAGGTCTTAAACTCTACCAAATTCTACTTAGGGAGGTGCAAAATAGGAAGTTAGAGACATACATGCAGCAGAATTTTTAAGAATCCTGTATTCTTAGGAGACATTTGAAGGCTTGTAATAAAAAGCAAGATGGGTAAACATAAAAAAATAAAGAAGGAACATTATGGAAATATAGTGCATGTAAGGTAGAAATAATAAGTAGTGGTCCACTTGACCCATATAGGATCACACTTAGAAGCTGGATTTTCACAGCATGCTAACAAAGTTAAAATGGGCTTGAGGAGGTGGAGTTTCAGTTTGGTATGAGAATTCCAACCATGTTGTGTGAACCAAGCCATCATGTTAAGTCATAGCATGATTGATTTGTTTGGGCATAACATGTTATATGAACATAACAATTATGTTATATTAATCTTTAGATTTAAACTCTAAATCCTGTCTGCAGGATTTCATACATTTACACTGATGTGCATTCATTGCATCTTTTCTTCAATATATTGTATCTCCACTTTCCATACTTAAAATGGATTCCACATTATTAGAAGATCCGCCATAGTTTTGCATGAAATATTAAAGCCTGTTTTTAACTTTTGAAAATGTAATGTGTTTATTTTCTGAAAAGTGCTTCTATATTAATGAGTTATGATTATTGTGATTTCCCCTTTACAATGAATAGAAATAATGGCTAGGCAATGAAATATAAGTTCAAGGAAATGTTTTCTCCGAGTTTGAAAGTCTGAATCCTTTGAAAACATTTCCTGTCAAACATCTCTCTTCCTGATGACAAGCTTACTTCAAACTACATTGTGGTGTGAAATGATCCTTTTAGTAGCTTTCACAAAGCAATTACAAAGATGATAATTTTCTTGCCATCAGCCATAGAGCTTTCTTGGGTTTTGAATAATAAATCTGAAAATGGATTTAGAACAATATTTAAGAGGATTTAGATTAATTTGTGTTTCTATACATACTCTGAACCTACCCTATTCATCTTGAAGAAATTACTTGCATTGAACTTGACAGTCCTTCAACAACACATTTTTATATCACAGTAAAACCTAGAGACTAAACACTTTTAGTTGACATATTGTGCATTTTGTTAAAATAACAGTATACTGAATTGTCCTATTAGTCAGTGCTGTGGCCATGTCCTACATCTGCTCATTTTTGCAGCTGTTTTAGTTCACTGTTGAGTGGAATGAGAAACATTGATTAACAATAGGAACAAGAAAAAGGAAATCTAGTGAAGGACATATCAGAAATCATCTTCACTGTTTGTCCTCTATGAATTAGTAATGTGGTCTTAATATTTTTTTTTAGATCATTGCTATCAGATCCAAAAATATATTAATAGCTTTTAATGTATAATGAAATGTCATTTGTTTTGCTTGTATAGATTTTTTCCCCTCTGGTATCAGAAACTATTGTGATAGCCTGTTGGAAGTAACTGCTTTTTAGTGGTTGGGAGACTGCATTTGCTTAGTCAGTTTTCATCCAGGCTTTTGAGGCCACCAGGTCTATCTGTTTCCTACTCTTTACAATGAACAACAAGAGCCAGTCTGATGTAGTGGTTAAGGCCTCAGGCTAGACATCGGGAGACCATGAGTTCTAGTCCCGCCTTAGGCACAAAACCAGCTGGGTGACCTTGGGCCAGTCACTTTCTCTGAGCCCTAGGAAGCAGGCAATGGCAAACCACCTCTGAAAAACCCTCCCAAGAAAATTGCAGGGACTTGTTCAGGCAGTCTCCGAGAATCAGACACAATTGAACGGATAAAAAAAAAACAGAACAACAACAACAGCATCTGGGATATTACTATTTTTTAATGCTGATATTCACTGTGATATAATAATGGGAATGCATTTATTTTGTAAATCTAAAGCTTGTAGCTGCCTCAAAACTGGCTAATGGGTGTTCTGTGAGCGCACCAAGTCAAATCCCACATAGATCAGGCTCTTAATGCATCTTTTCATCCTCCCTCTACAAAAATAAAGTTAATTGCTGGTATTCCTGTTCTGCCTCTGTGTATTTGTCTATATGTATTCTTCTACTTCTGTCGGTCTGCTGAAATGATGCTCCGTAGAATGAATGAATTTTTCTGAACCCATCATGATATGGCAGCATGAAAACACACCTTCAGATGGAAACTCTTTGGAGTGGAGTGATTGTATGATGTTAAGCCTACATTAATGGAAAATGTCTGAATGGTAGAGGATGGAGGACACTGAAGGACAATCTGTTGTAGACAATGCTTACACGAAGGAAACTCCAAGAAAACGGATTTTAAATCTCTGTGACAGTATGGGGTAGGTATGAGGAAAGGAAGATTGATTTCAGATGCTGTATCTATCCTGGTTCACACAAATATTGAATAGTTAAGCTAAGCACAGGAGCAGGACGATGGGAGGCATGGCAAGTATTCCTTCCATGGAAAACAGATTGCTCTCTTGGCTGTGAAAGAACAGCAAAGGCTACTGGATAATAACTATCCAGTAAAATAGTGACTTCATTTCAATGGCCTTTTTCTTTGTGGAGTGTTAATAGTTAATAGTTAACAGCTATTCAGCAGTGGACCTTTCCAAAGCTCTAAAACTCCATCATTTCAAACCTTAAATGTATTCCTGCCATTCATCCAAATGTCCTCCCACAATATTCTTCTTACATTGTTCTAAGAAATTTTGTGAACTAAGGGCTTCAGACTGGAACATAATGTTTTCCCATTATTTTCCCATTATTTAAACTCTTACATTGTTCTGAGTAATTTTAGAACTCTGATTAATCATTGCATTAGTAACTTGAATAGATAGAATATTCAGAAATGGCTGGTTTTATTAAGCATTCATTTCCCCATGTTTCAGAAAAAAATGTCATTGAGAAAAATGCAATGGAATTTGGTTCAGTTTTCCCAGAACAAGTGACCTAAATTAATGAGTTTTGTCTGGAAATGTTTTATTTTAGAAAAGATAAAATAAAAAAGGCTTTTGAATGCATTAAGCATTTCTCAAAATAGTATGGTTCTAAAAATATAAATAAAGCAAAATTTTAAAAAATCACATTATTTTGAAACATTCCCATTAAAACAATATTTGAGTTTTAGAAAACCAGTGTATAGGCTTGCGCGCTCTCTCTCTCTCTCTCTCTCTCTCTCTCTCTCTCTCTCTCTCTCTCTCTCTCTCTCTCTCTCTCTCTCTCTCCAAAATGAAGAATAAAGTTTCAAAATGTTTACTTTTACTGATGAACTTGCTTTCACTTTTTGGAGTGCAGCACACAGACATTTTTTAATACAACCAGATTTTTAATACAACCAAATTTTTAATACAACCAGAAAAAATATCTCTGAAGTCAAGTCAAGACAACAGGTTACCTTGTTAAAGAGTTTGTTTTACATTATATATCACATGTCATTAAAATACTATCATTGGTTCATAGAACCAATATGGGAATTATTCTAAAATATTTCCTCTTCATGAGTATGTTTTAAGCCACATCCTCTCCTTGCCTCTAAGACAAAGCATCTTCTAATTGAAGCACTCCAGAGTATATCTGCTCAAAGTTATATTGAAAATCTAGACAAAATTTGATTCTACAATCAGTTATAACAGCTGTTATAGTTATGAACCTTGTACTGATATGTACAGCAAATCTGAACTGTTAGGGAGGTTCTAACCCCTAGAAAAAGCCAAGGCTTTTATTAATAGTAAGGTAAAGGTTCCCCCTGCACATTTGTGCAGTTGTGTCCGACTCTAGGGGCCGGTGCTCATCTCCGTTTGTTAGCCGAAGAGCCAGCGCTGTCCAAAGACGCTTCCACGGTTATGTGGCCGGCATGACGCGCGCGGAACGCTGTTACCTTCCCAACGAAGTGGTACCTATTCATCTACTTGCATTTGCATGCTTTCGAATTGCTAGGTTGGCAAGAGCTGGGGTGAGTGCGGGAGCTCACTCCGCACGCAGGGCTAGGGATTCGAACCTCCGAACTTGCGATCTTCCAATCAACAAGCCTGGCATCTTACCCACTGAGCCAAGCTTTAAAAAAAATGCGAAGTTGCAAAATATTCACACTTAAAACAAGGATACATTTACCCTTCAGTATTTTCTTAAGTGATACCACAAGAAAAAGCAGAGGAAATAGTTATTCCGCTAGCATACGTAATGCATTTTGGAGCAAAAGTATTCTCAGGGATATCTTTTTTGCAAATAGGTACACTGATGAGATGAAATGGCCTTTTGATTAATTATTAAAATTTGGCCCATTTGTTTTTCTGGCTAAGTGTTCATCATCCCATTGTTAGACTTTAAAAATAAGAGTATCTCTCAAGGAAGTGCATCAGAAACTTCACAATTGCATAAAAAGTAATTAATTATAAATCCAATGCTCAGTTGTTCAATTCCTGGCAGTAAACTTCTCCCATTGTTGGCATTATGATACGTAGAATCTTGATGTTTAAAAACAAGGAATTTTTTTTAGCAAATATTTTGATGAAAATTTTATTGTGCAATCACTTCACAATTATCAGTTCCATTTTGGTCACAGATAGTTTTTTTTTTTACATAAGTTTTATTAGGTTTTTAAATATACAAAGCTAAAAGTTAAAGATGAAATGGAAAAAGAAATACAAATTAAAAGAAAAGAAAAAGAACAGTGCAGTAAAGAAAAAGAAAAAATAAAAAAAATAAAGAAAAAGACATACATAAAAATTAGATAACCTCCGATCCGTCTATGGTCATAAGAATAAAGTATATAGTTTGTTTTAACATGCTGGCTATTCATATAACATTCATATATTTTTCCTTGTCTATTATATACTATTTATCTATAATCTAATCATCAAAACCCCATATTTAGCTTTACTCCTCCTGCTTTTTGCAAATAGTCCATCAAAAATTTCCACTCATTAAAGAATAATAATTAAAAATTTCTTTTAGTAGGCAAATCAATTTGTCATTTTCTGTCATTTCTAGTAATTTCAACATCCATTCCTGTATTGTTGGTACACTTTAATTTTTCCAAAACTATACATATATAAGTAAAGAGAAAAAAAAAATTCTATTTGTGCATCCCAAATTCCAGATAAAAAGAAAAAATTCTAGTTTAAGTCTTTTAATTTATACCCAACCATACTATTATACTATGCATATAGAAATAAAAAGAAAAGAATTTTTCTATTTATACAACCCAGATTCCAAACAAAAAAGAAAAAATTCTGATTTAATTCTTTTAAGTTATACCCAACCCTACTGTTTTTGATCTCTCACTGTAATATTTCTTCAGATTTTGCTCTTTTGTAACTTTTCTCACAAAATATCTTGACAATTTCTTATCTCTAACGTAACGTGAGTCAACTCTGAAAATTTTATCTATCTCAGAGTCCATATCTTCTTCTTCTATCTCTAAATATTGAACTAAAGTATCAACTATATATTTTCTCATATTCTCATCTAATTTTTCCAGGGCTCCTCTCAGACTCAAAATAAATTCTTCTTCTCTCATTTCTGCTAATACAATAGCATCTAAATTATATTCCATAGTAATAGAATCTGATTTCATCTCCAATTTCTTAACCTGGCCTTGTGTCTCTTTAAAATCCCCTGGAAAAATATTTGCAATTTCTTTGACAATCTGTATTTCATTTCTAAATTCTTTTTTTGAATCTTCCTTCATCACTTCCACTTTCTCTTCTACTTATTGATCTAGAATATTGTCCATTTTTTTGTCTATTTTTATATCAAAAGAAGTAATTAAGTCATCCATCTTTTTCTCCAAGGTAACAGTTAAAATATCCATCTTTTCCTCCAAGGCAGTAGTTGAATCATCTATTTTTTGATTCAGTGCTGTAATCGCATCCAATATTTTTTCCATATCTGATGTTGGTACTTCTGAAGGTACAGCCATGGACTCCATTTCCTTATCTCTATCCCTCTTCACTCTTGCAGCCGCAGTAACCAGGTTGTATATAATATTCCTGTAAAGAGAAAAGAAAAATAACAAAAGACAAAGGAGAACCACTATAAACAATAAAAAAAAGAAAAAGGGAAGAAGAGGGATAAAAAATTATTAAAGATTCAAAAGAAAAAAAGGGGGAAGAGAAGAAAGGAAAAAAAAAATCCAGATACAATAAAAAATTAAAAAAATAAAAATAATACTACTTTTTCTTAATAGATGTTGCATAAAAAAGAGGGCAAAATGTACTTTGGTAAAATCAACAATTCTCACATGAAAAAAAAAAAAAAGATAAGAGTACAACGGGTAAGTCCTTTAGCTGTAGTCAAAATATCCTTGAAAATGTGATAACAATCCAGTTCTCAGGCAAGCTTATAATCACAAGTCCCAAAGAGGAGAGAGAGAAGAAAAAAAAAAAAAAGAGAAGGGGGGGGGGGAAAGGAGAAAGCCCCAACTCCAAATGTCTTCACTCTCCAAGACAAAAAGCAACAAGAAAGTCCACTAAAATCCCATATAATAAGGAAATTCCCAAAACTGTTCAAAACAAAGATATTCCAAAAATACCCATTATAATCCAAATAATTTCCAAACGCATTACAGAAAAAAAAGGAGAAAAAATACCATCTCAAGATGAAAAGCAGAAAAGCAAAAAAAAAAGATAAAAAGGAGATCGTTAACTCATTTGAATTCAAAATCCAGAGAGGAAAATAGATTAGTCCCACTTCAGTAAATAAGCCATTCATCAGTAGTTAATGTCACTCCATTTCACTTCCAAGTAAAGTCATTATTCTTTAAGCTCCCACCATTTCTCAAGTCTTCTTTAGCAAGAAAATTACACAAGCACCAGCAGCATCGATCATGTCCATAGAAGGATCTTAGCAGATAATATGTAAAATTAAAATAAACACAAATATAAAACAGTGACTAAAAGTGCTGAATTTAGGTGCTACTTATCTGAAAAGATTTCGCGTTTCCTGCAGAGCAATAACGATGGTCCTTCCAGTCGCTTTCGTCGCTTCAATTTCCTTTTTCCCGTGGTGGAAAAACGGGAATTGGGAAAGAGCGACGGTTCCGGCGACCCTTGTGGTTTATCTTCTGATCCCCTTTTCTTCAAAGGGGAGATTTCAGCAGTTTTATTTCTTTAAAAACCGCTGCAGGCAGGCAAACAGCTGAGCCGAGCCAGGAGCGCTCGGTTCAGCGCACCGACGTCTTCAGCACCCGGAAGCGATCTGATTTTGGTCACAGATAGTTAAATGAATGCTATTGGCACATGTTACTGTTTAATCTGAGAATATTAATTATGACTAGGCCTTAACCACTTATAGAGTATCATTGCCCATAAACATACAAAAGATGGTATATATAAAGGCAGTTCTGTTACGTAAGTACTTGTAGCAATGATGACAGGACTGAACAGAGATCTCTGTCATTCCCATTGTAAACAACTGGATACAAATATAGGTACTGATGTCTAAGTGGTTGCACTTTCTTAAAGATCATTGGCAGCATGTTTCCCAAACTTTCTAAATTCTTGGCTTGATTATCACTGCTGCTTTCAAAACCAGGACAAATACCTTGGATTCAGCTACTTTCAAGGTACCAAAAATTGAAGTAGGGAGTTAATAGGATCCATCCTGTAATATATAGAACCAAAATTTGGACTCAATGAGGTGCTTTAATGTGGATGGCTGTGGAACAAAGTTTACTCTACAGACATACAAAGCAAATAAGAAAGATACAGCATGAGACAGTCTGGATTGGTAGAACAATAGGAAAAATGGTGAGGAGATAGTATTAAGAAAGAACATAATGGAATGTTCTTTGGAGATCATGTCTTGCAGTGTATTGTGACACATTTAGGATGAAGTAGAACAATACTCTGACTCTACAATCCGTCTTGAAGGAGAGAATGTTTCAGGACTGAGGCATTTATAAGCAAGGCTGTGGAGGAACCAGTTCACATGGATTATCTAGTAGAGTGGTGACTTTACAGCCCAGCAAACATTTGGCTATACTGACAATCCCCTGAACGTAGCTCCTTTTACTCTAAGAAATGGAGGGAAAATGTAATAATAATGAGACTGACCCCTATGCAGTCCTTTGGGGATTATTATTCCTAGCAGTCCTTAAGCTTCCATTTCTGCTGCTTTTTCCAGGCAAGACACATTCTTCAGCCAAGGTATCAGGTTAATGCCTATAGGAAAATATAAGGCACCACTACATGTGAACCAAGAGTTAGCACATCAGAGGTCCACTGTTTATTCTGAAAATTGGCTTCTATTAAACAAACAAAAACAACAATAAAACTTTTTTTTCCTCATGGTGGAAATAGTCCCTATGCAGACCACATGTACTTCTAATAGTTGGCTTGTAATGGGAATTCTTGAGAAAAAAGGCCAATGAATTAGTGAGGAGATTGAGGTAAAAGAAAATGGTTATGATAGGGCAAGACTTAAGGAAAAGGGTATGAAAGGGATATGAAAGGAATGTGTTTGTCTCTCTCTCTCTCTCTCTCTCTCTCTCTCTCTCTCTCTCTCTCTCTGTGTGTGTGTGTGTGTGTGTGTGTGTGTGTGAAAGAGAGAAACAGAGTGAAAGATACAGAGATACAGCTAAAGCTAGATGGTCAATAATTACAGTATAAAACTCAATGATAGCTTTTTAAAAAAATGATGATTCTGCATAGTTTTTCTATATCTTTTAATATGCCATATCTGCTTTCAGAAACAGGCTTTATAATTTGTCTTACTACAGCCTCTGCATATGTAAGGATGAAAATGAAAGGAGGAGGGAGGCTCATGGAATCTATTTTGAGGGGCCAGCTTTTTTACTTCTTCCCATATACTGTATGGATACTACAGTAGAAATACTCCAAATGGCTCTACCTCATTCTTTATGTGTGTCTGAATCCTTCTTTTTCAGTCTCTTAAAAGGAATGTACAAAAATGAAATTAAGTATTTGCACTGAAGAGATGTTGCTTCAATTGACAGAATTTATAATCAGAAAGAAACGGAAGAGAACTTTCATTGTGATTTCAAGCTGACATCTTGGACCAAAATTCTGAACAATTATGAGTGTCTAATGACACCATATGTGTGCCTAATTAAACATATGATTATGTGTGATTATGTGTATCTAACAATTATGTCTTTGTTATTCTGCTTTGATATTTTTTTTCTTCCAGCTTTAAAATCTCTTTTTCTGGGCACATGAAGCAAAGCTCACTTAAAAATAACTTGAATATCTGTAGTCCTATGCATGTTTACTAAATAGTTAGTAAATAGTCTTACTATATTCATACATATATATATATACATATATACTGAGAACCTTCATAGATATATTCAGTGAGGCTTACTTCCAAATAGAACATTTAGGACTGTGATCTTCATTTCATCATTGTTATTTTTGATCGCATTTTTTAATGTAAGAGCCTTCATTCTGATCTTGATTTTATCTTTGTCTTTTTAGTATAAATATTTGTGGATATTTTATGTTATTAATTTTATTAGAAGTGTTTATATACCCACTTTTCATAAATCATGCTCAGGTTAACCAAAAATAGTAAGAGATACACCCGAAAAGCATGTGCAGTGAAAATTAGATAAGCAAACATAAAAATATAAACAAATATATTTATTAACAATATAAATAACCATATAGTCCAAAGATTTATCCAAACAGGAAAGTTTACTGGAGCAATCAGGATCTCATTGTCAGAAAATAACTATCTGTATTTGATTTATGAACTTCTGATTTACCCCATTTTTTATTCCAGATACCAGAATAGCACAAGAGTAATGAAATTATTAACTATGAACAATGTTGGTAAGAAAGCACAAACAGGACTGATATTGACGTAAGCATCTCCAAGACCTTGGTGGTGGTGGTGGTGATAACAGACTTTGAAGTTTAGTATTCAGCCATGCAGGTTTTAAATTTCCCACAAGGTGGCAGAGGCAGCTTGCAACAGGTTTTTGGTAGTGAAATGTTCCAAGAAGGAGTCAATGATTCTGAAAATCTATACAGTACTTTGGGAAGAAAGCTAATTTCTCTGGGACGATGTCACAAGAATTCCACTGATTCTTACCAGAAAAACTTCAAATCTGCATAAAGTTTATTTCTTAGTACACCCTTAAGAAAAAAGCTTATAATATTTGGAAACGCAAAGATCTTAAACCATCTAAACACAATTAAATTAGAGGGTTGTTTTGGTTGATCTTCTTGTTGTTGTTGTTATTATTATTTTACAACTATTGCTACTACTGTTGCATTTCTTTCAGCTACTAGAAAACAGAGGAGTATGTTGTAAGTTCCAAAAGGCCCCTATATGCCCCTGTAAACCACATAACTGAATTGGAAAGTAAAAGCCTGATGGCTAACTTCATTCTTGGTTTTCATCATCTTAAAATGGTCAAAAGTGCTTTTCCTACTTTCCTGGGCCAATTTTTTTGAAATTAATCTGGATGTATACTTTTGAAAGGGAAGCAAATGAGCAATAGCAAATTATTTGATTAAAAAGGATCTTTGCCCATAGTTGGTGTCCAGGGATGGTGACCAAGCCTAGATGGTGAAGTCTTGAGGGGTTTCCCGAAGAATTTTCCTGCATTTGACATTTTAAGAAAAACATTTTCCCTTCCAAATTTGTGTGCTTCTTTGGAAAGCTTTCAAACTGCCAACCTGCTTTTGTACAGAAAAAAAGGATGGATTTTTAAAACTAGCTTTCATATCATTCTAATCACTTTCTTCTTTTTCATATCTTTGACATTATTATTTCAAACATAGAAAGAACTACTTGTTGTTAAACGTATTGCATCGTGTACTATGACGGAGTACATAAACAGCATAGAATCTCATGCAATTTTCTTTAAGTCTAAAAGGATGAGACCTATTTCCAGTTTGGAATGCCATATGAAACATATTTTTAAATATTAAAAAAACACGCTGAAGAATTTGAAATAAATGTTTTTTCAATAAGCCACCTTTACGGACTAGGTGATGAGTTTCTAACGTTGCGTTCTCTGCCAATATCGGAGCTCGGTTCTGCCCCAGGTCCCTCTTTTGTTTCCAAAGCCCGTTCAGCACCACTGTGCTTGGACAGCTCCACCAGGGAAGAAACTGTTCTCCCAGAGTGTAATAGATGCACCCACTGGCCAGAAATTGTCAATTGCCATTCCCAATTAGAAATTTCCCAGGAATCTACGGCTTCAGACAGCTTTCTCCAAACTAATAATAATGATTACAGGAGGAACAAGGGCAACAACCCTCTTTAAAGTATTTAACTGAACCACTTAAAGGTTTCCAAGATTTTTTGATTCTGTATTCAAGGATACAGTATCTAGGAACTGCGACAGCAGATCTTCAGTTTAAAAAGAAAGAGGGTCAATTCCTTGGAAGGACATGGTTTTGGAATTTTATTTGGAAGTAAGTTCCATGGAATTCTATCCCCCCCCGCCCCGCCTCGCTTTCAATAAGAAGTTTAGGAGCAAGGGAGGTGTTTTTTTTAAAAAAGTATAATTCAGTGTAATGAAATTCGAGAAAAAAGTTCAATTTGAGAAAGACATTTCATTGGAACTTTAGTTTGAAAGAGCTATGGAGGGGGTGGGGTGGGGGAAGTGTAACTTAAAGGGAGTGCTTATGAGAAGCTTATGACTCCTGATCGCATCATCTTGGACTTGGAGCCGTTCTGTTCCTTGAGGAATTGGAGTGGTGACGTCTTTTCTGATACCGATTATTACGTGACTGCAACAACAAAAATGAAAAGTCATTGGCAAATAAAAATCCGAATGCCACATCAACAGCGAAAGAAAACAAGCTAGACACCCGGCAAGACAACAAAGGAAAGAGAGAGGCTCCTGTTTGCAACCGAGAGCTGTCGATCAGAAAGCCAAGTGTGCAAAAGATCTGACAGCTGAGAAGGCGGGTGGATGTCAGCGGCAAACAGCCGAAGGCTTCTCAACTTGGAAGACGCGGAAAGAAGAGCGGAGAAAAAAACATCGACGCGAACGCCAGAAGCAGCTCCGGGAAGAGAGAAGCCTCGGCAGAACGCAGCTAGCTCCTACCTTCGGCTGCCCTGACCCGTTGGGGCTTTTTCCGCCTAAAGACCCCGCTGTTCCTCTATTTCCCCCGCTCCCTGTGTCTCTACGCTCCCTGGCAGATTCCACTTTCAGCATTCAAACTTTTTTCTTTTGGTAATTTGAGCAGATCCCCCCCCCCCCCGCTTAAGTTAGGCAGATAACCAGTCGCTCTGCTGTCTATCCCACGCCCCCTCCCTTTCTGCGGTTTCCCTTTTGCCCATCAGAGGACGGAAGACTGAGAAGTAGAGAGAGGCAGCGATGCTTCAAGAGGATTAACTATCGCCGCCGAAACTTCGGAAGAAAGCCTTTGGATCCAGACTCTGTCTCGTTCTCACTCTCTCGAGTTGAATGGTAAGGCACACTAGATCAGGTGCGCTGGACTACAACTTTCATCCTGCCGGCCGGGGAGTAAGGGAGTTGTAGTGCAACAGCTCTGGAGGGCACCAGGTTGGGGACAGCTAAGCGGGATGAATGACTCGTAAATCAGGGAGGGAGGGGAAGGAAGAGGGGAGGGAAAAGGGGACGGGGGAGGCGCGGTCCCAAAGGCGGCTTCCCCTGCTCTGATGGGCCAAGGTGACGGAGCCTCTTCCGTAGTGGGCGAACCCGCGCAAAGGGACCAGGGCCCCCAGAAGAGCCCAACTGTGACAGCCGCTCTCCTTCCTTCCTTCCTTCCTTCCTTCCTTCCTTCCTTCCTTCCTTCCTTCCTTCCTTCCTTCCTTCCTTCCTTCCTTCCTTCCTTCCTTCCTTCCTTCCTTCCTTCCTTCCTTCCTCCCAGAGTGGCGATGTGCAGCAAAGCGCTTCTCTCCCTGCTGGTTTATGGGCTGATTATGCACTGCAGCGTCTACTGCTCACCTGCTGCTGCCGCCGCTGCTGCTGGACTTCAGTACCCCGCGCTGAGGTAAGTGCCCCGCTGTCCCCCCCGCGGCCCCCCAGCCCAGAGTCCAGCCTTGGCCGTCGCCGTCCGGCACTCCTTGCTCGTCTCTCCCCTGGCGGCTCGACCGCCTCGCTCGGAGCTGTCCAGGTTAGGGCTCCGTCCAAGGAAACTTCGCCACATCTGGCGAAGGGGGAGGGCAACTGCCGCTGGTCTTGGGGGGGGTAGGCTGGAGGAATTGCGGTCGCAGAGGGGCCGGCGCCGGGTTCTTTCACTTGCCTGCCCTGCCTGGTCCACTGGGGCTCTTAGATTTAGAGCCGCCGTCCTTAGTAGCGGGGGAGAACGGACTGGCCAAGAAAACGTGCAGGGTTACAGTATTATGATTGGGGTGTGTGCATGTGCATGTGCGTGTGTGAGAGAGGGAACAAGAAAGCGCGCGTGCGTGCTTGAGTGCATATGCATGCATGTATGTGTGTGCGTGCGCGTTGCTTAATTAATTGCTCAGTGGAAACTCCATCTCTTACATCTTCTCCCAAATTGGCAAGATTTATTCTTCCTCCAGAGCAATAATTTTGAGTGGGGAAGGGGAGGAGACCTACTGGGCTAGGCTTTCCTACCACAACCCCCTGGGAATCTCTGACTGAAACACGAAGTCAGTAGTTTCCCCTTTTCAGGTTAGTATCCTAAATAATCCTAGAATGGTACTTTCTAGGAGCGTGTTTAGGATCGCGGTGGATGAAATGCCTTTGTAAATGTTATCTGCAGTTCTTAGACCTTTTCTCCAATATGGAGAAAAAAATGTAGAAATTATTATGAGTGCTAGGCATTAATGATGACATGCTTATTCAGAAGTTAGTGCCAGTGATAACATCGGAATTTATTTCTAAATATGGGTATGTACATAATTTCCAGAAGTTAGCCTAAAATGTTTAATAAAGGTTACTCTTAGATCAGTGTGTTAGCTTGCAGCCTTACAACGAAACTGTGTAAATATCTGTGTAGATTCCAGGACATAATTATACATATATACACTAGAACTCCATTCACTTCTAATCTGGAATTTGGCTGCCCATAGCCTATCGTCTTGTCTGGCAGGCATTAAACAAGTTACTAGAGGAAGGTATTTGTCTGCAGTTAAAACACTGCAGCATCTACTACATCGCTGATAGTATGAACCAAGGTATGAAATCATATCTAATAAACAATGCAAATTATTCCTTCTGTACATGATAGGTTGTCAGAAAATTGCCCAACCATCTGATTCACCTGATAAATGTCTATTCATTTCAGTAGGTGCCTGTAAATTGGCTAATCTGGAAACTAAACAGGGTTGATCCTGGTTAGTAATTGGACGGGAGACCACCAGGACATCCCAGGGATGTAGGTTAGACTGGGAAGTTGAACATTGTCTTGGAAGAAGGCAGTGGTAAGCCATTTCTGTAACTGGCTATAAAACTGCACGAATGCATCCACCAGGAGCTGAGATGGACTCATTGGTGTCTTTACTTTTGTAGCAGCCACCATTTTTAATTCCACGAAATTCAGATTAACTGAAGTGTGGTCCAGACTGAAGTCAAGCAGTATATAGTGTAGGGCTAAATCTTTTCCAAATGGCAAAATTGGTTGGCTAATGATTTCTATCTGCTGACTTTCTTGTAAGATTTGAAAGACTGGCTAATACAGATTCTCAGAATGGGAACTCAATTATTTTCAACTCAGGGGACAGTTAATTTCTGACCAAATTTCCTGTCATTGTAAGGAAATGTAGGAAGACTGTCAGACTTCCCCTTCCATGTAAGTTATTTTTTTTATCATATAATTTGTTTCTGGAATTCCTAGAAAAAAGCCATCAAAATATTACATTTCTAAATGCCTTAGTAGGATATGGTTCTGCTACAAGAAAACCTAGGAGTGTTTTTCAACTATTTCCTTCAAGCCACTTTCTCATACCCAAATTTTAAATGCATCCGTTTAGCAATAAATTCCAAATAAATAAATAAATAAATAAATAAATAAATAAACAAATAAATAAATAAATGATTCATTTAAAATAAATTCACAACAATCTGCTGAATAAGAAAAAGACCCACTTATTACTATGAAGTTTTAATGCCATTAATTTCAAAACTCCGGCTGGTTTGCTGGACCGGCCCCAAAGACGCAAAGAAGGGGTTAGTGCGGGAATCTGGTTATCATGAGGTGCCACAAGCTTTTTTCATACACCCACAGTGGGGTCAATAAAAGATGGCTGACCTGGTATTCCCCTTGCACCTCCTAATCTCAAAGGTTTGGTGACTTTCAAGGATAAGGGAGGACCAAGATGCTATGCGGCTGAAAAAAATTCAAATAAGAGTTTGGAGGAGAGCTAGTAAGATTTATACAGATTTCCCGCACAAAATAAAAAGAAATCGCTATTAGCCACCGTGGCTGAATAGCGCCTCCTTGTTCAGGGAAGTCTATCTTTAATGGGCCAGTAAAGCCCACATGCATCAAGTTAAGGCTTGGCAAGGGAGAGAATGCGGACCTAGATAGACTAGGAACATTTGGAACATC
This sequence comes from Charina bottae, assembly GCA_023362775.1. Classification (NCBI taxonomy): domain Eukaryota; kingdom Metazoa; phylum Chordata; class Lepidosauria; order Squamata; family Charinaidae; genus Charina; species Charina bottae. Next base: position 177,507,712 of record JALMGJ010000003.1, read on the forward strand.
TGCTAAAGCCACCTCGGCGGAAGCAGCTTTTGTCGAGGAAAGCCGTCCTAAGCGTTCCCCTCTTGAGAAAAAGAAGCCCCCGCGCTCTGCCCCCTCCCAGCACTGGGCACTGCAAAGCCCTTTAGGAAAGCCTTCAACAAGTCCTGGGCGTTGCTGGATTCTAGTCCAGACGAACTGGGAGGCGCCTATGCGCGGGGAAAGAAGGGGGGTGTGGGTTTTTTTTCCTCCACCAATCCTGAGGACAAGAAACAGGCTTTCCCTCCCTCGGGAAAGGGGGAATGCGGCGCATTCTTGGCAGTCGCAGAAAGAGCGGCCGAACGGCGCAAATTGCGCTCTTGCGCAGACTCCGGGGGTTGTCCTGAAACGAACCAGCTTCGTCCGCACCCACCCCGCTCTCGGGGACGGCTATCCGCGCTTGTCCTTCTCTCTCCCCGAACCCCACCTGTGTGGGATGGAGTGGGGCGGTGGAAAGCAGCGGCCTGAACCGGGTGAGAGACATTCCTTCCCCCAGGTGGCTGGAGCGGGGGCCAGGACTTCTTGGCTCAGAGGGCGCCGGCAGCCTTCAAACGCCCGAATTAGCAGCCGCGAAACACTTGAGGGAGCATCTATTATTGATCGCTCCTGCCAGGACTCCGCCGACGGAAATATCTGCCGGAGACAAACAGTGACCTAAAAGCAGGAAACGGCGGAGGGAACAGGAGGCGGGGGTGGGGAGGGAGGGGGGAAGGCTGCAAGGAGGAGACGTGGGGAGGGAGGAAAGGGTCCTGGGTCCGTGTGTGGATGCACTCAAGGGGGTGAATACAGTAAGGAAGCAAAGCTCTTTGACAATGGCAACGAAGCAGGCGGCCGTTCACTTGTGCCCCCCAGCCAAAGATTTCAGTGCTGGGGGACTGCGTCTGTCAACTCCGCCTCGCCAAGAAACGCGCAGAGGCGCCCGAGGGAGCTCCTTTGCCGTAGGAGGTTGGCGGGCAGAAGGGAGCAGCCTTGCTTCTCAAAAGGTGCGAGTCCGCCAGGAGCAGCCACGCTGTCTGCCTTTCTTTGTTCCGTGGCTAGCTTTGGCTGCTACAGGCCAGCCAGCTGGAGCCACCTGCCTCCGTTGCCCTCCCAGTTGCAGGACTGGTGCCCCAGGCCCAGCTTCCTCCTTTCCGGACTTCCATTGTCCTGGGGGACTGTGAAATGCACCCCGCAAGTCAAGCGAAGGCAGCGCGGGCGGCGGGTCAGCGGGTATCTGGGTCGGGAGAGGCGCCAGGCGGCTTGGGACTTGAGGAAAAACCAGTCCCTATCCCCGAAAGCGCGCGTGGTCTCTCAGACCCGCCTTTGTCCGTTTGCAAAACGGGCCTCTTGCCAGACTGAAAGGGGAAGAGGCGTGATCCAAGGCGCTGGCCTAGGGAGAGAGGCTTGCCCAGGGTTAGG